>CAUYQV010056302.1:0-19152 GCA_963574575.1 Galagoides demidoff | reverse complement strand
GTGGTCCCAGCTACTTGGGAGGCGGAGGCAGGAGACTCGCTTGAGCCCAGGAGTTGGAGGTTGCTATGAGCTGTGATGCCATGGCACTCTACCCAGGGGGATAGCTTGAGGCTCCATCTCAAAAAAAAAAAAAAAAAGATATTTCCTAAGGTCACATAGTTAGTATGTGTGTTAACTGGATCTTGGACATATTACCCAAACCCTCACATTTCACTACCACGTAATATTATGGAAGGAATTGCAGCAACACACTCATATTCTGCCTGGCCCTCGACTTCTCGTGTGACTAGTAGCAAATACCTGTGAAATGATATCTACGCAGTATACTACTTTCCATCCTCCTCTGAGTCCCTCCACTTCCTTGACGCAACTTCACACAGTGAAAATCCATAGCAACCAAGCCCAGTAGTGTCAAAACTGACATTACTGAGGGCCAGACATAAAAACAACTATGAACAGAGTACAGTGTCTCTGTGTGCCTTCATCTTATCTCCTCAACAGAAATTGGAGAGTCCTTATGGCAGTGTTGCCTCGTTATAATGTCTTCTATCTTGCATTTTTGTCCACTTCTTCATAGAAGGCTCTCAATAAGGGCTTACTGATGGATAGTTAACTGGGCTGGGCCCGAGCGAGGAATTATCCTATGATTTGGCTGGGAATACTTGAATCAAAATATTTGTTTTTGTTTGTATTTTCTGTATGTGTCAAGCAAATTCTTCATCTTCTTAATTATTTTACAACGCGGCTTTACCAATGTTCACATTTCTTCTTTAAGTGTGATTAATTCTGTTTGACTTCATTACAGGCTTTCCTTTTTCCTCATATACATCCCTCTTTTCTTCTCTGCATTTACAGACATTTCTTCCTATGCACAGAGCTTCCATTTCTAAATTAAGTTTGCTTTAGTGCAGCGGGATGGACAGCTCTCAAGTAAGTTACCCAAGAGGCCCCCACCACGGGAAGAGAAACCAGATTATCTGACAACAAAAATACACAAAATTGGGAAACCATTATTCTCCCTGTAATTTTTATTTTAAGGATAATTGTTTATTTGCTTAATTGGTTCTGCATGAGATCCTTGTGCTCTCTCTCTGGGGCATGTTGTCACTTGCAGATTTTTAGGTTTGGGTGGAAAAAAAGGGGAACAATTAGATATGAAAGGTGAAAAATTATAACCACAAGGGACAGCTGGGGTTTGTCTGATGTGACAATTTCCTTTTCCTGCTCTGGATCTGTTGCACCTCGGTAGGGAATGAAACAAATTTGTGGCCGTGACAGGAATAGTCTATTTTGTATGAATTTTTATCTCTGGAGTGTAATCATTTCATTTATTATAGGAATGAATAATGTATATGATTTCAGCTCTGGCCTAGGTATAGAATTTTTCATAATGCCTTTTCTCAATGTCCATTTTGGTTCTCAAAGAATATGCTATTCACGGTGCTACTTCTTAGGGCCTTTGGGCTTGATTAATTAAATTTTTCCACTTCACTATTCATTAACTTGATATCCAAATATTTTGAACATTTTTCATATGAAATATGACCTCATCGAGTCGCCAAATTAACTTGCATTATCATAATCCTGTTCTCTTCATTTTTAATTTATTTCTAATTTATTGTTTTAGATCACGTTTTTCTCTTTCCATTCTGGTCATTGTGGATGGCAATGTCCATTTGCAAATGAACTTTTATTAGGTTTCAGCCTTGCCACTGGGCGCTCCCCTCTTTTTCTGCTCTTGTGTGTGTAACCGGTTGCGATCTTTGGTCATTTGCTATTAGTTTTCCATGTTCATTAATTGGGTGAAAAAGAAGAGGCATAGAAAGGCTCAGAAAAGAAAGGATAATGGATTCCAAGTTCTCATTAAAGTGAATTTGGTTAAATGTCTGGGGTTCGATTTTCATCCTTACAGGGGAGATTTTCTTTTTTTCAGACTACGAAGAAGATTTTGAAGTAGATGAGGAGAAACAAGATGAGAAGGATAATGAGGAAGGAAAGGCCGGGGAGCGAATGAATGGAACGTCAAAGTCACCCTCAGACGACGAAGAAGATAATTTAGACCCCGAGAAGGAGAGTGAAGCCTCATCACGGAAGGCAGCCGACGCCCACGACGTGGTGGAAGAAGAGGATGACGGGGGCTCTGACAGTGACTCAGAAGAGGAGCCACAAGGCAGGTTGCTTAGCTTCTCATGACCCAGCCCGCCTAGCCAGTGGGATACTACTTTTCTCTGTTTTTTATTTACGAGATGATCCTTTTTGAAGGGAATAGTATTTAAAACCCGCTTCCCTGATCAGAGGTTGTCAGTGGACCAACCTTCCGTAGATATCCAAATTCTAGAGCCATTCTTTAATTCTTCCTCTTTTATTTCTTCGCTGGGATATTTATGAAGGGTGCCAGGTAAAGCTTGTTGTGACTTATCTCCTGTTTACTTAGAAAGTTACTATATTCAGGGAAGGGTTTTGTGTAAAGGTTTTTTAAAGTATTATTTTGGATTAATATGAAAGGTACAAATGGTTAGATTACATTGTTTTCAATTTTAAGGTAAAGTTCAAGTTGTAGTTGAGTCCTTCACCCAGAGGCCATGCTGAACAGCCTCACAGAGAGTTACTATTTTTTAAATCCCAAATTATCTCCTCTTACACACACACACACACACACACGCACACATACACCTTTTTGTGGCTTTGGAAAAATAAAAATATAGTTCCTACTCTGTAAAGAAAGAGTAGATATTTGTGCCTTAGGAGTTCACTTTTTTTTTTTTTTACTAACCTTGAACATAAGATGCTGGCATATTAGTTTTATGGAAGAAGAGTTAGTTACTTCCTCATAGTCCAAGTTCACAAAGAAAGTACAGAGCTTTTTAGGAAGAGAAAGAAAGTCTCATTATCTGAGGGATACTTTAAATTTTTAAGATCTTTTTAAAGACCTTAATTCACTTAAATTCTGTCCAGTGAAGTAAGGAATCCATTTTCAGCTTTGTCCTTAAGTGGGTTTGGCCACGGCTGTATGCGCTTATTTAATCAAAGACTTCTCTTGGTGCATCTTGGGAATTTATCAATTGTAACAATAACCCTCACTTATCTTTAAGTGGGTGTGTATCTTCAGAATTAGCTTTTAACTAGAGAATGAGGTTGGTTACATCGTGATGACTTTTTGAGTTGCTTTGTTCCTCATTGTTCCTCAGATCTCTCACATATTTGGGGGTATGAAATCTCAAAACTTTAAATTCAAGAAGTATATTGGTATAAGAGTAAATTAAGTAATCAAATAATCCTAAGAGAAACTAGTTTATGGTTTCACTCTCTTCAAAAAAAATCCAAGCAAACCTATTCTAAACTTTCATGCCCACATATATAAAGCAACAAAATTGTTTAGAAGAAAAGAGAAGAGAATTTTACTGGCCAGAGATGGGACCTTGATGTTGCTTGAACTAAAAATTTAATCCTGGGCTTTCTGATAAACAAAGTTAATCGTAAAGAGCAATGTGAAAAGTTGGAATAGTATTAATTAACCAGCACCTTTGAAAATAATAGTTGCCATTATTTCTATTATAGTTGAAAGAACTACTCAAGATTAAAGGTCAGGTAGGGGATATTTCTTTAAGTCTCAAATCAAGCCTTTTCTATAGTTTTTCTTCATACTTACATTTTATGTTTCTTAGGTAAGACATGACTAATATATATGCTCTTTTCTCAGTTTGGATGTGACTTTTAGAGTTTGGTTTATAATCCTCTATGACATAGAGAAAGTTAAAGCATTCCATAGAAAATTATGTCATCTAAGTGAATAATTTTAACATAACTATCTAATGACTTCAATCTGGAATATGAGCATATGAATACAACTGGCTCAAAACATAAAGGACTCTTAATTTTTTTATTGCTTTAGTAATGGTGGGAAATAATCGGGTTGTTGATTTTGTAAAGATTCAGTATAGTCATTTGGGGATTATTTTTGTGTTGCATAATCACCTTGCTTTCTGGGGATTAAATGTATTTTTCTAAGACAGAATGATTTTTTTTTTTAATTTTTAACCTGAGGAGGTTGTAGGCAATCCTTGGAGGGAAAGCTTTAATCATTTAGACCTGTAACTATTGAATAATTGGCAGTGACAGGTAAACTAACATTGAATACCATTTTTCTTAAAACTAATAAGAATATTGTTTGGAAAGGTATCCTGCAACTGATGATGCAACAGGTGTATAATAGGCACTGTGTATTAAGACTCTATTATGTGCTAAGACCGTTACGATGTATTCAGATGAATTTATTATCTCACTTATTTTGAACATCCTAGAGAAGCAGATATTTTTCATTTTTATCTCCATTTTACAAAAAAGTAAACTTGGAAATAGTGAGATTAGGTAACTCCAAAAGTCACATAAGCCAGAAGGTAGTGGAAACAAGACTCAGATGCTACCCAGCTTCAGAGGCTGCCTTTTAAAGAAAAATAGAAGAATAAAATATTTCTCCAAAGTCAGAAAGTATCCACTTGAAATAAAGCAACCCCCCATAAGAGAATTTCTTCCCTTAAGAAAATATATTTTAGAGGCGTTTATCTTGAGTTCTTCATCTTACCCTATTCTCTAGCCTTTGCTTTTTGTCTTATTTTGTTCTTAAAAAGAAGAAAATAAGGTCCATGTGGTGGCTCACACCTGTAATCCCAGCACTCTAGGAGGCCGAGGCAGGTGGACTGCTTGAGCTCAGGAGTTTGAGACCAGCCTGAGCAAGAGTGAGACCCCATCTCTACTAAAAATGGAAAATCTAGCCAGGTGTAGTCCCGGCTACTCGGGAGGCTAAGGCATGAAGATCACTTGAGCCCAGAAGTCTGAAGTTGCTGTGAGCTGTGATGTCACAGCACTCTATCCAAGGTGACAGAGTGAGACTGTCTAAAAAGCAAAAAGGAAAGAAAGAAAGAAAGTTCCTTATTTTACCCAAATTCACCTTTCTCCTCCCCGAAGGGACTTCCTACTGACGCCCAGGGCCTTTTGCTTGTTCTTCATCCACCTCATCTTCCACGACTCTCTCCCACCTCAGCAGCCCCACTGAGCAATTTATTTTCTGTTTATTCTTTATGATAACTCACTGTCCAAGAGTTTATTTTTCACTCATGTTTATGTGTGCTAAATGTTGCCTCTCCCATCAGTGACACAAGTTAATAACAGGCAAATTGCACTATGAGAGCGAGGCCTGTGTGTTGTGTGTGTTGTTCCTCACAGAGCTGGTTTCCTAAAAGATATTTTGTAAATATTAGGCACTTGCTCTTCAACGCCCAAAATAAATACTAAGCTGCTTTGGTTAGTACCATGATCTAGTTACTAATAGGGTTATATGATTATATTTTATTAAAAATTATACAGATACAGACTATATAATATTTAAGTAAAAATATAATGAAAATTATAAGACTATACAGCTAGTCCACCAATGCTGGGGAGTTTAAGAAGCAAAACTGAAAACACAGCTGTGTTTTTTTTTTTCTTTTTTTAATGTCTCGATAATGATGTCACGCTATCCTTTTGGGGGCTCTTTTGCATCCCTGGTATTTAAAACAGTGACATTATTCTTTAATGGAATCTCATTGCTTCGTACTGTTTCTTTTCTCCACATCCAGCCTTTTTTATTTTCCATCTTTTTTTTCTTTTTGATAACCTGCCCTTGTGTTATTAAAAAACAAGCCTTTTTGCATGGGGAGTATCAGAATTAGAGATTTCATCCGGCAGGCAAGTGGCATGCATTAAAAATGATAATGACATGATAGATTCCTTGGAACGCTCTGTTGAAAAGCCAGACAGCATTTCATTTTCAAAAGTGTGAGAGGCACCTCGTGGCCACTGACTCCCAGACACCGGCACGTCCATTGTGCTGACATGATTAAGAATCTCGCTGTTAGTATTTGGATGTGTTTCATTTGAACCTGCCTGCACCTGTTCCCAGAGGGCAAACAATTGCCCAGGCTGTCACTCTTGTGACAAGTCGGCCCCATTTAAACTGCCAGCTAACAATTGCGTTGGCCCGCCTTGATGAACACAGTGTGCCGAGCGGCCGGGGAGTGATAGAGCGCTACCAGCAGAAAAGTGACTAGACAGGGCCCTGGTTTAGGAATGATGTGTGAGACGTCCTATCATTTAAAAAGAACGACAGCTTCCTATTCTCTGCATTTGTGTTGGCAACCCCAGGCACTAATTCTCTAGTTGAAAATATATTGTCATAGATGAATGTTATAAGATTGCAGGGGAAAGTATCATGTCGTGGAGGATACACTTTCATGAACAGTTTGGATGATTGTGCCTATGAGCAAGAGGTCAGCGGGGACAAAGTGACGTGTAGACAGGAGAATAAGTTCTGGTGTTCTGATACACAGCCGGGTGTCCAGAGCCAATGACCACGTGGAGTGTATTTCAAGACAGTGAGGAGAGACGATGTTGAATGCTATTGCCAGAAAGAAATAACATATGTTTAAAGTGATGGCATGGTAGTTACCTTAATTTGATCATTATGAAATGTACACAGGTGTCTAAACAACGTACTGTATTCCACAAATATGTACAACGATGATTTGTCAATTACAGATTTAAAAAATAATTCATAGTGAAAAAAGACTCATTAGTTCCTTATAAGAAAGGGTAGAAGGGGGGAGAGAGAGAGAGAGAAGAAATGTTTCCTAGAATATACGGGAAAGAAAGTGAGATGGAACAATTTTTTTTTTAGTAAGAAAGATGATTTCATTTGTGTTATTTTCCAGTCTGTTGAAGAAATAGGCCTCAGAGATGTAAAATCCCAGAGTCACAATAATACTCTGCTTACTTGACTCTCGGACTCTCACTATTTCTTGGCCCAGCTATGGGCTTGAAGAGAAGGAAGTGGCTGAAGGCCGCTCCTTCTGTGTTGAAATTGTATGTGCTGTGAAATGATACTCTTTATGTATGATTTTTTTACATAGCTAGTCAAACTTTCATTTTCTTAATGGTATGAATTCCTCAATCCATCCTCATCTTTCCACTGTTGAAGTAAGAAGTCACAGCTTCAGGAGAATACTTAAATGCAGCCCCATCCATTCTGTTAGGGGAGGTATTTCTCAAGAGTTTTGAATCCGCCTTGCACACAGCAAAGTCGCTCCCTCAGCACTCAGTAAAGTGTTGTGAATAATGGGTTAAATAGATTAAGTAGATCATTGGATAATTGTAAAAAGACACAAACATAATTTGATTGCATTCAGTATTTTAACTGTTTTAATGTTTAGAATTAAAGGAAAATATGGAGGAAGTTTTAAGTTTTTATTCATGTTACTTCTCTTGTGTCTTCATTTGCCTGTAGATATGTGTTCTTAAGTGTCACGTATATGTATATTTGCGTCATTGGTAAATGAGACATTTTAATTCACGGTAATGATTGTTAGTATGAAGGCATATACTTTCTCTTCAGACAAAAATCTAGTTAATGTTTTATAGCTGGAATTTAATGATATCTACTTTTATTTTCATGAAGCATGCATTCATTCTACAACACTTATTGAGAATAAAGCAACTTGTCTAATTAGTTATTGTACATGAAGGATTTGACTGAGCTCCAGTGTCTGATATGAAATATAAACAGATTTTCATGAACTTGTGAGTATAATCAAGACACAACTGTTCATGCAGGTAATAGTAAGAAATATAAATTCATGTTTTATGGCTATGTAGGAGGAAATAGGAGCCGTGTTTATGCAGATTTCACTGTGACCCGTTGGACTAAGGAATAAGAAAGAGACATTTGATTAGTGTTAGAGTTGAGAAGTGTATTGGAATCACTGGGCTGGAATCCATAATGTATCAGGGTGGTCTGAAGTTTTAATGAAATTTACCATTCCAAAAACAGACGAGTTAAACTCGAGACACTAATTGAGGAAGTGGTATATTTGAACTGTGGTACAACCATGCTCCATGCTCGGGGGTGAGGCAATGATTGAAAACTAAGGTTAGGACACGTCCTTGATTTAAAGCAGTCAATTTGGCTACTTGTTGCAGTAAGAGAATGGAAACAGCTTCTGAGAGACTTATGCAGTCACTACTGGAAGAATGAGCCACACCTTAACGAGCAGGTACAGGTGATCTACTGTCCTCAGGCAAAAGGAGGCACAGAGCTAGTCACGGCCTGTTGTGAGTGTGTGATCTGTGTGCAAACAGGGACCTGGATTCCTTGGTCTTATAGGACATCACCTGACACAGAAGGAGCTCAATGTGCATTCAGTGGACAAATGAATTTATGTAAATGTGTAGGAAGGTGGTGGACAGTACAGATCCTCGGTTATGAGGGGACAGAGCAGTGTGCATCCTGAATTGGCTGGGCTGGTGTTGACTGTGAACTTGTCTGTGGCTGGTGCCTTTGGGCAGGTGCGTATCAACCCGGTGATCAGGCAGGGGATCCTGGTAGGCAGACGCACACACACCCATGTGCCATCTTTGTGAATGCCCACATAGGGTTCCGTCATATTTGTTAAAAAACTGAATGGCATGTATATTTTCATACAAATAGCATTGTTATTAATGCTATAAATAAACCAGAGAAGGTATTGACTGACTGCTTTTTCTTTCTATATATTCATATCTCACACATCAGAGTGTTTTCAGTGGGTTTTATTTAGTGTGGTGGACAAAATGAAACATAGCCACTAGAGATATACAAAGGATGAGAAGCTGTATTTCATGAGTTTCGATCTTGAGGAGAGAACCTCCACGTGTTATACTTGCGTCCTAACAGTGGAAAGCTAGCTGAGATGGGCAATGGTGGCCCATGACTGCAGATGCTTCCCACTTGAAGGCCTTTTAGCAAATAGAGAGGTTGTGGTTTTAGTAGGAGTTTTTTACAAAACTTGCTACATTTGAGCTAATGGATTCTGGGTATTATTTAATCTCTTTGGACCTATATCATAGCATTAAATGGGATGTTTGTAAAGTGCTTATGTCATTGTTTGATACGTAGTCGGTGAACAATCTTTATCAACATTTGCCGTTTATCCTCAGTAAGTGATGGCTGTGATATCACTCAATGTCAGAAGGAAATCATAAGAAAATATTTATTAGACTATACCTCATGTGTGATGTCATAGAGGAAAATACTATAACCTATAAAGAAATGATTGTTCTATTTGATTAGGTTAAAATTTTTCCAATGTAATTTCTATAATGATTTTTGGAAAGCAAGTAAAATTATCTCCATTTTATGGCCAAGAAAACAAAGGCTTAGAGAAATTCCATACGAAGTCAAAGCGAGTAAATAGCTGAGTTGTGATGGAGGGACTTAGCTTTGTCTGACTGAAGAGCATACTATTTTCTTTCAGTCTTACATTGTGTGGAATGCGATTTTATTGCAGTGATGCCAAAGGAGGAATAGTTATCAATGAGTAATTACCAAGGATACGAAGAGGGGAGAAGGATCTGGGGACTGATTGAATATGGGGAGATCGTTCTTAGACATGGAACAGTGACACCAAATCTGCTGGCTTTGGCCACGGCCTCTGGCGATGAGTGTAAATCTTTTCTTTGCCAAAGAGACCCAGGGCAGGTTCTTTAAATGTCAATACCAAGAGCAAACACTGGAGACGCAGGTGAAATCGGAGAGGAAGCGGAGTTGTTTACCTGTGTGATTTAAAGATAATTTTGCCCTCCTAAAGACAAAGGAGATATATATATATGTGCTCTCAAAGTTCCATTAATAAACATTTGCTTTATTTCAAAAGGAATAAATAAAATTAGTTTGGAAAATACCATTCAAAGGCCTTGAAGCTTTTGGAGTTTTTTGGTAGGCAAAGTCTTACTTACCCCAGTGTCTGTATGAAAATGAGAGCAAGAAATGAGAGTGAAACTAAATCATATTATGAGGTTAGAGAGAAATTTGAAAACCGAAATGAGTTTATATGGAGGTTCGGTGCCCTTGTTACTCCGAGGCCATTCATTTTGCTGGTCAGTCTTCTCTACAGGAATGTCTCAAAATTGAACCAAAGTGTGTTTCAGCCCTTTGAAATAAAATAATACAATTAATGGAAGCTACTAAAGAAAGATAGAGGAGCACTGAATTTTTTATTATTATATTAAAAACAAAACTGGGTGTCATCATGTTAATGTTCAGATGGTTGATATATTTTTGGAAGCTCAGAACAACTTAACATTGTGTTCTCACTAACTGTGCAATTAATGAAAACTATTGATGAAAGCACAAATAATGAAAAGTATTGAGTAAACCACTTATTTTTTAAAAATAAACATAAGACACTTAAGTTTGGGGGAGCTGCTCATAATAGACCCTACATCTTATAATTGATACAGATAAAATGGGGAACAACCCTCCTTGATCTGCCATTCCCTACAGAGAGACAGATTTTACAAAATGGAGAATAAAGAATGAGTGGCTAGAATATGTGATTCCTTTGAAAAACAGTGGGCATCTGGTGTTTGTCAACACATCGGGATATAAGGACAAATGGAGTCATAGTTAAGGGTTCAGTTGCTTAAAGTTTTTTTTGAGTTTGTGTGTTATTGCTGTGTAGCGCCTCTCGAATCTGTGTGGAAACTCTGATACACCTTTGAGACTCTACTTACAAGGGTAAGGCCTGTCCTGGAGAGTTGGTGGAGCTGGAGGGGTGGGGAGAAGAGGAAGAGGGTAAAGATAGGTGTTTCTTCCCCTACCCTCCATGTTAGCTGCTACAGCTATCTGGGTAGCTGCCACGTAGAAATGAAAGAAATAGAAGGAGGAGTGTGGACTATAAAGAAAATAAGAAAGCACAGCAGCATTGAAATGGAGGATATTTCATGTGAAAATGTATTCTATAAAACACAATGATAAACACAGATCTATTGGTTAAAAACACAGAAGCAAGTTTGTATTTCTCTTACGCACCAGTGTGGGTGATGAGCGAGGCTACATCTTTCTTATAGGATCCCAGGCATGTGTTACATTCTTGGAGTTTGTTGAAAGGTTTTTGATTGTACAGGCACCATTGAGGCTACTCTAAGATCATAGACTGCATATCTGTAGCATCCCATCAGTATACCTCCTAGAGTCCCTAGAATGTTTTTACTGACTCTGTGTGCCCAACACACTCTGCTTCCTTCAAAGGGCTGCCCCAGCCTACTGGAGATGCTTTACTCTCTGGCACAAACAGCATGAAAATTCCAGGGATTTTATGTCCTCCTGTCGTTGCCCATAGCCAATGTCTGACTGGTCCAAAGTATAAGAGCCCAGCTCCTTCCTAATATAAATAATATTCTTCTACCATGTTATACTTCAGAGGTCCCCATGGGATGAAGCTGAGGCTGAGATGTTGCTTGAACTAGCTCCCTTGATTGATTTCATCCCTTCTTTGCTTCCCCCACTCCCTTAGAGATTCTCCTGGAACACATTGTTAATACGTCCCTTGCACATGAATCTTCATCTCAGTGTCTGCTTCTGAGGAACGTGAAATAAGACAAAACGTCCTTCTACACACACCTACACACACGTAGGACCTAGGAATATTTACTAAGTGTCTAGGTGCTGTGTGAATGCATAGATCTCACTAATCCCAGATACCAGGGTATGCTGGGATTAAGGAGATTGCGGTAGTTAATTTAAGTTTCATGCCCACAAAATATTATGGTTATAAACATGTAAGAAAATAAGTGTTCTTGCTGTACAAACAATTATTTAGTTTTTTCTGTAATAAAATAGATGTTTTTCCATTTAAATCCCAATAAATAAGACAGAGGTGTTTTCCACTAAAATGACTTTGAAAAAACAAAAACAGAGTTGGTTCTCAGTTAAATGTGATCTCCTATTGTAAATATCTATAGACTCATAGATTAAAGGTTTTTCTTTATCATGACAATTATGTAGACCTTAGGGAGAAAGGGTATCATATCTATATTAAGGTATATTTTGAAAATTTTAGCATGATTATTAACATAATTCTTACAATTAAACTGATTGCTTTATGGAACAACAGTAATATCATCATTTTTTTTTTATAGCTATAAAAATAACATCTGTAGCCTCATTCAGAAGTCATCACTATTCGAGTAGCAGCGAGGATGAGTCTCCACTGCAAGACAGGGACATCCACACTGAAAACAGCACAGAAGAAAGTTCCAGAAGTTCATCTCCCCAGGAGCTGAGTGAAAATGAGGAGCTGGGACAATCCCACCTTCTGATTGAGGAATCCTTAGAAACTGAAACGGAAGACCAAAGAGTAACAAAAGCAAATGTGGAGACCAAATCTCTGCCGATAGAGGAAGACTTTGAGAACATTCTTGAGGAAGAAATAGAGAGAGGAATCCCAGAGATTGCAGAGAGTTTATCTGAGAAGTCCAGGAAACAGGTGTCTACAGGAGAAAGGGAGGAGAAGAGTAAGCTGCGGGAAGGAAGCAATTCTAAGGTGAAGGACAAAAAGGCAGGTTTCCTTGGGGTGGAGACAGGTGGTAAGTACGGCCATTGAGTTCACCTGCCATTGTCCGCACGCATGGAAATTGTTTGGTCATTGCATTCTGCCAAAGCTTGAGATATACTTTTGTGACAGTACTTTAGGGATTTGATAAGTTTCCTATTTCTCTCTTTGTCACATGATCATACGTGTATTTTCAGCTTGCTGTTTTCCTTCTATTGCATTTAAAAAATTACTTGATGATTCTTATATATCCTGTTTCCTATTTTCTGTAAATTCCTTCCTATGGTAATTCTATCTCAAGAATCAAATAAAGCACAATGTGTGTCTGAAGGCAAGGTATGTGTGGCTTTTTAGAGGTTATTTAATACTAGTAATGCCATTTGCTCTTTGCTATACATGGATTTATAGAGATGCAGCTAACATTGATAAATGCTTAACGTGTTCCAGGCATAGTTCTAAACACTTCCCTATTATTAACTCATTGCATCCTCACAATAGCCCAATCTCTCTATGAAAGTTGGGTTCTAGATAAAAAATTGTGGCTTAAAGAGGAAAAGTACGACTCCAAAAACCATACAGTTAATAAAGGACCCTTCGAGGATTTGAATTCAGGCAGCATGGTTCCAGAGTTTATAAAGCTCTCTACTGTATTTAGACATAGATAAAACAAAGAAAAATTTTCTAAGAAATTCTGTGCTTCTAGTTCTTCTTTGAAACAGAGTTGGTTTCTGGTCGCTGGGGCTGCTGAGTGGGTGTGCTTGTTACTAGTGAAGTTGGAAGAGTGAGGAGTGTCAGGACAGCCAGGACACAGGGCCTTAGATGTGAGGAAGGTCAATGCTCATCTCAACTTTAGGATGGCAGAGAAAGGCCTGGGTTGGGTCCTGTGGATGGCTATTGTGCCTCCCAGATCCCTGGCTGTTAGGTAGTACCTGATGCCCTTTAAATGGTCCCACGGTCCTTCTGTTCTCTCTCATTCATCTCCCCTGCCTGTACAGTGAGCATACTTGATTCCAAGATAAAATTTGCATTTTATTATTAGTAAGATCCATCTTTCAGAAAAAAAATTATGAATATTTTTAGTGCTTATGTTTCTTTTAGGCCCTTTAAAGCGATTAATCATACCAGCAGGGCCTACTTCTAAGAACTTAGAATGTTGAATAGTTACCTATCAACCATTACTGTAAACCTTCTGCTAAGTGCAAGCCTCCACAGTCAGTAAGAAATGTGTAAGAGAGGGTTCCTCTCAGAAAATGGTAAGAGGAAGGCTTGGCATACCACTGTGGGAGGTTAGTAGTAACTCATGAAATCAGAGAAGGAACAGAATTCTGTGAGGCTCAAAGAAATAGAAGACCTATTTTCTTGGAAGCTTTCATAAAGAACATGCTTGAGAGGCTTTAAAATTTAGGTAAAAATATAATTTTTTGAAGGTGGCATGCAGGTATGTAGATGAAACTATTCCAGATAGTAGGGCATAGCCAAGGATATGACCTTTGAATAAGTTTTCAAAAATTGCTCCAGAACCAAGTTTGACAAACTTTAGCCCATGGGCCCAATCTGGCCTACCACTGTCTTTCTATATCTTTTTGTTTTGTTTTGTTTTATATTTTTGAATGGTCCAGAACTCCCTTAAAATGTTCTAGCTGGGCCTTTACAGAAAAAGTTTGTCAACTTCTACCCTAGAATCCTAATACAAAGAGTCCAACATTTTCAAAGGTATTTTGCCATATATGAATCAAGATTTTTATTAAAATACATTTGTTACCTTTTTATAAAATAATTCAAATCTGTGATCTCATTATTAAATTCTGGTGCATGTAAGTATATCTAGGAAATTTATAGAATATAGCAAGCTGCTAATCAAAAAAGGTAGAGGTGTTAAATTTCAGTGGAAACATTGACATTGGTTTTATTTGTTTTTTGTTTTCACCTCAGAAAATCAGATTGTTTACTATGATTTATTTGAGTAAAAAATTTTTTTTTCCTCAGTAGGATACATATAATGGAGGTTAGAATTAGGTAATAGGTTGCAGAGACATTCATTGTGATGTTACCTGGAAGAGAGTCTACTTTCATAAAATTCTTTTTAAACGTTTAAAAAAATAAATACAGAGTGGCCATAAAGTTTGTGTGCAATTTAAAATTTCACATTATTCAAAATTGCACACAAACTTTATGGCCACTTTGTGTTCTCAGTGTTTTTCTATGAATAAAATCTTCTAGGAACATTTCAGATTAAATCATCCACATTCCACCTGAATGGTTCATTATCACAATATTGATGCAAAGATGTTACAACAAATTCCACTTTCTGAGTCTTCAGTGAGATGGGACAGGAAGAGAGAGTTGGAACAAAGTTCAGAGCTTTGACATAAAGGCCCATGTAGGTGGTTAGTCTGCAAAAACACAGTTCATGTAATTAGACCAGGAAGTTGGTGAAGTCATGAAATTGAAATTGGATATATTTTACTTAGATTCCTAACTGGAACCTTAGGTTGAAATGAAATGAGGGCAGAGATGATGCATAAAAGACTTGTGTATTTGTATGGTCCTGAATGAATCATTTTTCAATTAGCTTAGAATGAAAACTGGTATTATAGTAACATAACAATAGATTTATTGGCTCAAAAGTTACATATAATTAGTGATGTTTTATATCATCTAAGATAATACAATTTAATCTGAGTTGTTTTTACTTAAGATCACAACACTGAATAAATAAGTCCAGTCATTGCCAATCACACCTTGTAGGTTGGTAGCATGAAGTGATGTCATCCCCCTTTTTGTTTTATAATGTTTCCTTTAATCAGGCTTTGTCTAGTCCATCAACAAATCAGATGAATTGTATAAAATTTTCTGTATGCAGTGAAGTGAATGAAGTAAAAAATTATAATTTCTATCTCTAATGATATAGCTTCTTTATAAGTTACTTTAGTACAATAGGGCATATATTTAAATATTTTTTTCTGTTATTTTCAGTTTAATTTGTCATAATGCACCATGACACAGTCTTGGCAATCTGTTGGAAGGATGGAACAATTCATGTGCATTTGTGGTGTTAATATAATTTATGCATTATAAATATAAATAAAATAAAGAGTGGTATATTTTAATGTAAATTATAATGTGGAATGTATATGGAAGTAGGCATTTTATATTTTGATATGTGAATCAGGAAAAAAGCATAGTGCTTAGCCAAACCTAAGTAATGTTTATAACTACAATGAAATGCAATTTTATCATCACGAGGGCAGGACAAAATGGTCCTGATGAAAGACCAAGAAAATCATGTGTTATGATCTGAGGTGTAAATTACAATTGCCACACAAACTGTGCGAGTATGTGATTGTTTGTTCCAATAGATTGTTTTCTGTTGATAAATATTTGTTGAGAAATAACTGTTCTCAGTGTGGCCACAACCAACTCCCTGTCTATCTGGAGTTTATATTTTAGGAGGGTGCTATGAGGCATCTGGGATAAGTGCTAGAAGGAAAAATAAAGCAGACAAAAGATAAGAGTGAGGGTTTGAGGAAGGGGTAGCATTTTAGGATGTCTTCTCTAATGATGGTAAATTTGCACAGAGATCTGGATGAAGTGTGGAAGGGAAGGGGTACTCCCTCTTCTGTAGAAACCAGCCCATGGAACAGAGGCCCAAGTTGGGTGCAGAATTGCTGAATGATTTTCAGAGGTGGCCTTTGCAACAGGTGTGGCATGAACAAGGTGGAGGGCCACGAGATGAGGTCAGAGGGAAAGAGTACAGGTTATAAGGAGGAATTTATGAAGATAGGCAACTTTTCCTTTGGAAAAAGTTGAGTGGACAAATGACATGACGAAAACTTTGAAAGATTATTCTTGCTAGTACATAGAGGATAGACTAGCTTTCTGCACCTATCTTTATAACAGCTGTTGTCTTGAGTTCATAATTAATCCTAGTTTTTTGTGGGCTATGTTTCAATGTCAAAGGTAATACAAAAACATCTTCACTGTGTAGGCTGATGATGTTGGTCATGAATTTTGTCATGCTGAGTTGTTGAGGAGATAAATGACAGGCTACACAAGGAATTTTTAAAGCACAAGAATGCTTTTTCTAGGTTGACTAGGGAATGTGGAATAAACTTGGGTGTATCTTTACTCTGACATTCTTAAAATTTGAGTGAAAATTCTTAGCAAAATGTTCTTCCAATATTAAATTGCTCAGAATTCTAGCATGTTTTAAGATGGGATGAGTGTGTTCTGTTTTGAAAGTAGCATGGGAGAAGGCATGATGTGGATGTCCCTGAGAATTAGACCAAATTAGAGCACTTGTGTTTTGACATTTGGGAATTAGGGAAAAAGGTCTGATAGTGAGGATTAAAGTAAGTATGACATGAAAGTGACTTGTATTTTTGTTTTATGGCTTAAATCATTTTTGAAAGTTCTATGTTGGTGGCTCCACTTCCCTTCACCTTCCTACTGCCCAAGTCCCACAGACACTATTGGCTAAAAACACTCAGGACTGTGTCCCACCCTTATCTGTGGCTTTGTATTCCCCAGTTTCAGTCACCCACTGTCAATTATGGTCTCCCATCTTTTAAAAATTAGATTTTATTATAGGTATGTATGTACAGGAAAAAGTATTATAAATAGAGTTCAACACTTTCTATGGTTTCAGGCATCTCCTAGGAGTCTTGAATGTATCCCCCACAGATAAGGGGAAATTACTGCACTCTAAAAAGAAATAAACGATAAACCCCTAAGAAATGATGATACAGGAAATTGAAGTTCTTGGGTGATTTCTCAGACTTTTCTTCTTACTCCTCTGCATATTTTTCTTTTCATCTGAGCTGGCCGGTAATGACATCTAAAGCCTTACATAGTGAACAGTCAATTAGAAAAAGGAAGCACTGTGGATTTATTCTGCCCCATTTTGCATTATTTTTAATGAGAAAAATGGCCTAGCAGATCTATAAAATTGTAGAGTGAAGGAAAAGGAAAGAACGGAACAGAATGAGAACAGAAGAATTACCAAAACTCAGAAACGTGGAAATACACACTACCCTGCAACTGTGTCCAGCCTGCACCATTACAACCCTCAGCAGCAGCAGCCTGAATATTTTTTCCCCTAAAACCAAAGGTATTTAAAAAATACCAAATACCTTAAAGTATCCTATCTCATCTAAAGGATGATTTTCTAAGAAATTCTCTGTATGAGACAATTCCATTTTGGTACTGATGCTGTGAGAACTGACAATCACCTTTGACTCTGTGGTCCCCTTTATAGAACGGTAAAGGACAGGAGCCTTAAGGGATGAAGGGCTAAACAGAGAGAGGAAACAAAGTGTGGGTCACACACTGCTGAGATGGGGTCTCAGCACGCACAGTCCTCTCTTACTATGGGTGGAAAACAGTGGAGGTTAGACACCAACCAAGTTCTTGCTTTTAAATTTCAGTTTCAGAAAAACATCTGAGACAAAATGACCAAGTGAAAACTTTTCTAGTCTGACACCTAATAAGTCCTTGATACTTAGGCCAAGGTCCCGTTCTTGCTGAACCTGAACTAGGCAATACTGACTATACAGAATCTCATCTGCTTCCAAAGCCCAATCCTCTGGGGCCAGCCAGCAGACATGGGCAAGTGGTCATAGCAGTCCCGAGACAGAGGGACTGGGAGCTTCACTGTCATTTCTGAGTGAGTGATAATGTACAGATTGCGCTGGTGGTGTTTGGCTTCTTAGAATAGTCTTTTGGTTCAATAGCTGCTAGTTGACTTAACTATTCTTTATTATTATTGTGAAACCACATTTCTTTATAGATCATAGACTACTTGACAATAACCTAGCTGCCTTTTTAGCACTGATGAAACAAAGCTTCGTGTAATTGCTGCTGAGTCAGACTACTTTCGCACCCTGTTCTATATCTTTGTGATTCCTGTTACTCAGCCAGCTAAACAAATTTCTAGGCCAAATCCAAAACATTCCTTATTTGAACTCTCTAGAGATAATATGCATGTTATTATAATAGGTAAGATGATACTTAACTCATATGTACTATGTTTATACTAAGTGAAGATTCTAAAATTAAGGCCGACTGGGTAACAAATCCAAATATTACATCATTGTCATGAGTTGATGTCATCTCTAAACTATACGATTTTCAAAAACTTTAATTTGGTGCATTGGATGAATGAGGAAAGCTGATGCTCAATGCTTTTTAAAGAAAATAGACTTTCACATAATATGTTAGGCTGCTCTTTCCATTTCCATGTTTGTCCTCTCAGGGCTTATATAGTTTAGTAACCATTTTCCCTTCAAAATCCACTTGAGGCAAATATTTTACTATTTTTCTTGGTAAGTAATTACCCCTTAGCAACACACCTTAAACAAAGCCAGAAACTGTATTCTAGTTCTGTTTTTCTCAAAGTAAAGTATTTAGATTAGCTGTGGCAGAATATCAGGGGAAGAGAAGGAAAGGGAGGAAGGGGGGATGATAGGGAGGAAGGAGGGAGGGAAGGAAGGAAGGAAAGAAGGAAGGAAGGAAGGAAGGAAGGAAGGAAGGAAGGAAGGTAAGAAGGAAGGAAGGAAGGAAGGAAGGAAGGAAAGAAGGAAGGAAAATTTCAAAGTATACTCTTACGTCAAAAGGTAGATCTAGTTTTAGTGTGACATGCTTGACCTTTTGTTACCAGGAGGTGGCATTCTGAGAGACATCAGGGATTTAGAGATGTGGACCATCAGATGGTAAGCAAGAGATGTAGGACATAGTAACTGCAGACAAG
>CAUYQV010056301.1:0-21491 GCA_963574575.1 Galagoides demidoff | reverse complement strand
AAATAGTTGGGTGTTGTGGCGGGCGCCTGTGGTCCCAGCTACTTGGGAGGCGGAGGCAGGGGACTCGCTTGAGCCCAGGAGTTGGAGGTTGCTGTGAGCTGTGAAGCTACGGCACTCTACCCAGGGGGATAGCTTGAGGCTCTGTCTCAAAAAAAAAAATTTTTTTTTAAATAAAACTTATATGGCTACATGTACAGGAGAAGAAAGTATAGATAAATATAAGGGCAATAAAAACCATTGATAATTTTACTTCTTGGAGCTTAATATAGAGACATAAATTTAGTATTGGATTGATATCAAGCATTAAAATGAGTATGATTCAATATCATATGTCAGCAGGGAATTGCAAATTCAAATGAGATACCACTATACACTTTTTAGAATTTGCTAAAATCTAGAGCATTGACAACACCAAACACTGGCAAGAATGTGAAGCAACAGGAACTCTTATTCATCACTGGTGGGAATGCAAACTGGTAGAGTCACTTTGGGCTTTTTTGGTTTTTTGTTTGGTTTTTTTTTAGACAGAGTGTTAGTCTGTTTCTCCAGGCTAGAGTGCCCTGTCAGCATCGCTCATAGCAACCTCAAATTCCTGGGCTCAAGCAATCCTTTTTGCTTCAGCTTCGGAGTAGCCTGGTCTACAAGCACCTTCCACAATGCAAAGCTAGTTTTTCTCTTTTTAGTGGCTGTGTGTGTGTGTGTGTGTGTGTGTGTGTGTGTCACTCTTGCTCAGGCTGATCTCTAATTCCTGAGCTCCAGCAATCTATCCTCCTCAGCCTCCCAGAGTGCCAGGATTATAGGCCTAGAGCCACTTTGAAAGACAGTTGGACAGTTTCTTTCAAAACTAAAACATACTATCACCATATGATTCAGCAATCTTTTTCCTTGGTATTTGCTGAAGTGAGTTGAAAACTTTATGTCCACACAAAAACCTGCATTCAAATGTTTATAGCAGTTTTATTCATAATTACCAAAACTTGGAAACAACCAAGGTATCCTTCAGTAAATGAATGGATAAACTATAGTATATCTAGACAATGGAACATTATTCAGTGTTAAGAAGAAATGAGCTATTAAGCCATAAAAAGACATGGAAGAAATTTAAATGTATATAGCTAAGTAAAAGAAACCAATCTGAAAAGGCTACTATGATCTCAGGTATATGACCTGCAAAAGTCAAAACTATGGAGACAAGAAAAAGATCAGTCGGGGCTAGGGGTTGTGGGGAGAGAAGCACGGAGGACTTTTAGGGTAGTAAAATTCTCTATAGGGTACTATAACTGTGGTTACATGTCAAATTCGTTGAATGTACAACACCAAGAGTTAACTCTGGTGTAAACTGTGGACTTTAAATGATGATATGTCAATATTGGCTCATTGGTTATAACAAGTGTACCACATGAATGCAAGATGTTAAAATTTCCATACTGATAGATATGGAAACTCTACTTTCTGCACAATTTTCCTGTAAACTAAAAACTACTCTAAAAAATAAAGTCTATTGATTAAAAATAAAATAGCAGGCTCGGCGCCTGTGGCTCAATCGGCTAAGGCGCCAGCCACGTACACCTAAGGTGGCGGGTTCGAATCCCCAGCCCGGGCCTGCCAAAACAACAATGATGGCTGCAACCAAAAAAATGGCTGGGCGTTGTGGCGGGCGCCTGTGGTCCCAGCTACTTGGGAGGTGGAGGCAGGAGACTCGCTTGAGCCCAGGAGTTGGAGCTATGAGCTGTGATGCCATGGCAATCTACCCAGGGGGATAGCTTGAGGCTCCGTCTCAAAAAAAAAAAAAAATAGCAGCGCTATTATCTCTAAACCTCTTGAGAGTGTTCAGAAGTTTAAAAAAGTAAAAAAATTTTGCAAGCAGAGATGTGTTCATTCTGCCATTTTCAACTGGAAGTATCATTTTGAAAAAAATGTTTCCCATTTATCTCTCTCTTTTTTTTTAAAGACAGAGTCTCACTTTGTCACACTCAGTAGAGTGCCATGATGTCACAGCTCATAGCAACCTCAAACTCTTGGGCTGAAGTGATCCTCTTGCCTCTCAGCTTCCCAAGCAGCTGGGACGATAGATGCCTGCCACAACGCTCAGCTATTTTTTTAGAGATGGGGGTCTCACTCTTGCTCAGGCTGGTCTTGAACTCACCATTTATCTCTTACACTGAAGAGAGAGGTTTATATATGGAAGAGGATCTCTCCCTGAAAAAGAAAGGAAACTCATCAGATTATGCAGATGATTAAAAGGTGCACAATGCAATTAATTGCATTATTTTAAGCTTAAATTAGGAAAACACATTGAAATATGACTTTGAGGCTCGGCGCCTGTGGCTCAATCAGCTAAGGCGCCAGCCATGTACACCTAAGGTGGCGGGTTCGAATCCCCAGCCTGGGCCTGCCAAACAACAATGATGGCTGCAACCAAAAAATGGCCGGGCATTGTGGCGGGCGCCTGTGGTCCCAGCTACTTGGGAGGTGGAGGCAGGAGACTCGCTTGAGCCCAGGAGTTGGAGGTTGCTATGAGCTGTGATGTCATGGCACTCTACCCAGGGGGATAGCTTGAAGCTCCGTCTCAAAAAAAAAAAAAAAAAAAAAAACAAGGAAGACTTTACTAATTGTCCTATGTAACTCATTTTTTCCTAGGTTCAAAATCAGGGGAAAGTACATTATTTTAATAATCATAATAGCACTCAATGTCCTTCCTGACTTTGGAACTGAAAAATCATCTGAGTTACTTTCAAACTGTTCAGTTAATCCTCTAAGTTTTTCATACATACTTACAAGTTCACTTTCATAAAAACTTAGTCTGTGTGAAACATAAACCGTTTTTTCTTTTTGCTATCAATGATGTTTACACGGGTGTCTGTTGCCACTGAGGCAAAACTCATTATTCAATAGATGTCAGCTGTCTGCATTAGAAAATATCTTTCATCCAAACCACACAAGACTTTGTTCCCATACATAGTCTCTCTGTGTCTGTCAGAGCCCATTCTGGATCTTCAAGATATCACCAGTTATACCTTTTTCTTCTTGCAGCTTCCCCTGGTTTATGGAACCTAAGCTGGTGGATTCTCCGAATAACATGTACTATGCTGTCCACAAATGCAAACCAGGCCTTATGATGTTTAGATGTGTACATTCCACCAAGCTTGTGTACATCAATACTCTATTAGATGGAGTTTCTTCTTCTTCTTCTATTTTTTAATTTTGCCATTTATTTTCTTGTTTTACATATACATATATAATATATATACATAATGTGGCTTCATATTAGAATTGAGTACATTGGATTCTTGCTTCTACATTCTTGTGATACTTTACTAAGAAGAATGTGTTCCACTTCAATCCAAGTTAATACAAAAGATGTAATGGCTCCATCTTTTTTAATGGCTAAATTGTATTCCATGGTGCGCACATACCACAGATTGTTAATCCATTCCTGAATTGGTGGCATTTATGTTGTTTCCATATTTTGGTGATTGTAAATTGAGGTGTGATAAATAATCAAGGGCAAATGTCCTTATGATAAAAGCATTTTTTTTTCCTTCTGGGTAGATGCCTAGTAATGGGAGTGCAAGATCAAATGAGTGGTCTAATTTAGGTTCTTTGAGAATTTTGCAGTGTTTCTTTTTTTGGCTGGAGCTAGATTTGAACCACCTCTGGCATATGGGGCCCAGGGCCCTACTCCTTTGAGCCACAGGTGCCGCCCTCTTTGAGAATTTTTTTACTTCCTTCCAAAAAGATTGTATTACTTTTCAAACTCACCAGTGGGGTAAAAGTGTTCTCTTCTTTCTACATTCACACCAATGTCTGCAGCTTTCAGTTTTGTGATGTGGGTTATTCTCACTGGGATTAGGTGATATTTCAGGGTAGTTTTGTTTTACATTTCTCTGATGATAAGGGATGATGAGAATTTTCAAATGTTTGTTAGGCATTCATCTGTCTTCATCAGAGAAGTTTCTGTTCATATCTGTTGCCCAGTGGTAGAAGGGATTGTTTCCTATTTTTGTTGATTAATTTGAGTTCTCTGTAGATTCTAGTTATCAATCTTTTGTCAGATTCATACCATGCAAATACCTTTTCCTTTCCAATGGTTGTCTTTGTACTTTACTTTAGCTGTGCAGAAGCTTTTCAGCTCAATTAAGTCCCATTTTTTAATTATTGTTGTGATGGTCTCTGAAGTCTTTGTCATAAAATCCTTCCCCAGTCCTGCATCATCAAGAGTTTTACTCATACTTTCTTCTAATATTTTTATTGTTTTTGTGTTAGATTTAAATATTTTATCCATCTTGAGTGAATTTTTTTAAGTGGTGAAATTTCTGGGTCCAGTTTTGGTCTTTTACTTGTGGTTATCCAGTTCTCTCAGAACTATTTGTTAAATAGGGGTACTTTTCCCCCACTGTATGCTTTTCTTTGCTTTATCAAAGATTAGATGACAAATAGAGACTGACTTCATCTCTTAGTTTTTGATTCTGTTCTATATGTCAATGTTTCTATTTTTGTGCCAATACAAGCTGTTTTGATTACTGTGGACTGGTAATATAGCCGAAGTCTGGTAGGGTGATGCCTCCAGCCTTGTTTTTATTACTAAGAATAGCCTTAGTTCTATGAGTTTTTTTCTTGTTCCATTCTACATGAAAAAATGTGATGTTCGTTTTTTACTGGGGGTTGCATTGAATCTGTGGATTGCTTTGTGTGGAATAGGCATTTTGGCAATGTTGATTCTTCCCAGCCAAGACTATGGTATGTTATTCCATTTGTTAATGTCTTCTGCAATTTCTTCTCTTAGGGTTCATAATTCTCTTTGTAAATATTCTTCACCTTTCGTTAGGTATATTCCTAAGTATTTAATTTTCTTTGAAGCTACTCTGAAGGGAATTGTGTCCTTGATTTGCTTTTCAACTTGGCTATTATTGGCATATACAAAGACTTTACGGACATTGATTTTTATGCCCGGAGACATAACTGTATTTCCTGATCACTTCTAGGAATTGTGGTTGAGTCTCTGGGGTTTTCTAAGTAGAAGATCATATCATGAGAGTTTGTCATCCTTTGCCCCATTTGGGTGCCCTTTCTATCTTTCTCTTGCCTGATTGCATTGGCTAGAACTTCCAACACAAAGTTGAATAATAGTGGTGATAGTGGACATCCTTGTCTGGTTCTAGTTCTAAGTAGTGAAGCTTTCATTTTTACCCCATTCAGCTCTGGGTTTGTTATATATGGCTTTAATCAACTTAAGAAAAGTGCCACAAATGCCTATTTTCTTAAGCGTTCTTTTTAGAAAAGGATGCTAAATTTTGTCAAATACTTTTTCTGCATGTTTTGAGAGGATCAAACGGTCTTTTGCTTCTATTGATAGGGTATATTACATTGATGGATTTGTGTATGTTAAAACCAACCTTCTATCCCTGGGATGAAGCCTAGATGTATTTTAATGTACTTTTTTAAAGGTATAGCTGCATTTTAATAGCTACAATTTTATTGAAAATTTTTGCATCAATGTTCATTAATGAAATTGGTGTGTAGGTCTCCTTTTTAGTTTGGTCCTTTCTTGGTTTTGGAATCAAGATGATGTTTGCTTCATAGAACATGTTAGGAAAGATTCCTCTGTTCTTAATATTTTGGAGTAGGTTCTGCAGCGTAGGTATAAGCTCATGTTTGAAGGTGTGATATTTTGATGTGAAGCCATCTGGTCTGGGACAATTTTTTTGTTGGAAGCTTCTCTATTGTTTCTGCAATCTCAGTGCTTGGTCTGTTCAAGAGATCTATTTCTTCCTGGTTAAGTCTAGAGAGATGGTATGATTCCAGGTATTGGTCCATTTCCTCCACACTGTCAAATTTCTGGCCATAGAGTTTTTGGTAGTAGTCAAAATAATCTCTTGTATCTCTGTTGTATCAGTTGTTATTTCCCCCTTTTTGTTTCTGATTGAAGTTATTAAAGATTTTACTTTTCTATTTCTGGTTAATCTGACCAATGGTTAATCCATTTTATTTATCATTTCAAGGAAACAACTTTTTGTTTGATTAATTTTCTGAATTATTCTTTCGTTTTTAATTTCATTTATTTTTTATTTAATTTTGCTTATTTCTTTTCTTCTGCTAGAGTTGAGATTACATTGGTCTTCCTTTTCCATTACTTTGAGATAATTCAATAGATTATTGATGTGATCTCTTTCTATTTTTCAATTTTTTTTTGTTTGTTTGTTTTTGCGGGGGCTGGGTTGAACCCACCACCTCCAGTGTATGGGGCCCGTGCCCTACTCCTTTGAGCCACAGGTGCCACCTTCTTTTAATTTTTCAAATTTAGGCATCTACTGTGATGAATTTCCTTCTTAAGAGTGCTTTTTAAGTGCCCAGAAGGTTTTGGTAGCCTGTGTCTTCATTGCTGTTATGCTTAAGACAGTTAATGATTTCCTTTTTCATCTGTTCCTTGACCCAACTGTTATTCAGCATAAGGTTGTTTAGTTTCCATGCTTCTGTGTAGGAATGAAAAATGTTTTTGGAATTGAGTTCTTTCTATCTTTATTGACTTCTAGTCTGAAAAGGTACAAGATATAATTTCAATTATTTTGATTTTGTTGCAGTTTGATATGTCCTCAGATATTATCTATATTGGAGAATGTTCCATGGGTCAACAAAAAGAATGTATATTCTTTAGCTTTCGGGTGGAGTGTTCTGTATGTTTGTTAGGTATAGATTTTCTAGAGTCATGTTTAAGTTCTTTGTATCTTTGTTTAGTTTCTGTTTAGAGGATCTGTCCACCTCTGTAAGAGGAGTGTTAAAATTCCCTACTATTATGGTACTATAGGATATTGTATTGCTCAGACTAATTAAGGTCTGTTTCATAAATCTGGGAACATTTAAATTGGGTGTATTAATATTCAGAATTGAAATGTCTTGTTATATTGTGAATATATATGTGTTATATATATGTGTTATATATATGAAGTGTCCATCTTTGTCTTTTTTGACTTTAGTTGCTTTAAAACCACTAATATCTGAAAATTAGATTGCAATTCTTCCTTTCTTTTGTTTTCCATTTGCCTGAAAAATTATTTTCCATGCCTTATGCTGAGTCTTCCTTTGTCCTTTGAGGTTAGGTTTGTTTCCTGGAGAAGCATATATATGGCTTATGCTTTTTAATTTAATGAGCCAGCCTATCCCTCTTCAGTAAGGTATCATTAACATTTATTGACAGAATTGATAAGTGTGGTGGAGGTCTGTTCATCTTATTTTGTGATGATCTCTTGATTAGTTTTATCTTTTGCATCATTATGGAAGCTGGGTTTTGTCCTTTAGTTTCTGGTGTTGAGATTGCTGGTGGTCCATTGTGATGGTAAATGTGTAGAATAGGTCTAAGTATTTTCTGTAGAGCTGCTCTTGTTGCAAACTTCCTCAATGTGTGAATATCAGTAAAAGATTGTCAAATCTTTTCTCCATCAATTATGAAGCTTAGCTTAGAAGGATATAGAATTCTTGGCTGAAAATTCTTTTGTTTAAGTAGGTTAAATGTAGATTACCATTCTCTTCTGACTTGAAAAGTTTCATTTGAGAAGTCCAGTGTCACCCTGATGGATTTGCCCCCTGAAGTAGGTCAATTGGTGCTTAGCCCTGGCCACTTGCAGAATTTTCTCTTTTGTCTTGACCTTGGACTGATTCATCACAATGAGTCTTGGAGTAGCCCTGTTTGAGTTAGGATGACTTGGTTTTTGATATACCTCTGAAAGGAGTGTGTTGGGAAATTTGGTGATACTTGGGAAATTTTCATTTATGATATCTTCTATTGGGGTTTCCATTCCTCTGGGGCATTTTTCTTCCCCTTAAGACATCCCTATAATTTGTATAATTGAACCCTTCAAAAGTCCAATAATTCTCTCACTGAACTTTCTGCTTTCTCTCCCTTTCTTTCCTGTCTCTTTAATTGCCTGTGTTAGCTCAAGAGCCTTACTCACTACCACTTTATTATTTTTTCTTCTGCATGGCCCAATCTGTTCTTGATACTTTCTAATGCATCTTTAAATTCCCTGATTGAATGTTTCAATTCCTTAAGCTCTGCTATAGCCTTTCTATATTCTTCATATTGTTCATTTCTTATTTGATTCTGTTTTTGGATTTCCTTTTTGTCATTTTTCACTTTCTCAGCAATTTCCTTCATTGTTTTTATCATCCATGTTTTAAATTCCCTTTCTGTCATTTCTAACACTTATTTATAGGTAGAATCCACTGCAAGCGCTACTTCATGATCCCTTGGGGAGGAATTTGCTCTGTTCTGGTTTTTCATATTGCCAGGATTTTTCTGCTGTTTCTTCCTCATGAGTGTTTTCTTTTTGTCTTTTTCCTTGACCTACTTTTTCCTTTCATTTTCTCCTCCTCTTTAAGTTACTGTGCATCTGAACTAAGATGCTGAAGTGTCCTTTTGCTATAGGACCAAAAAGAAGAGAAGAGAGAAAAGAAAAAAAGAGAGAGAGAAGAAAAGGGAAAGGGGGAGTAAAAGAAAAGGTTGACAAAAAGAAGAGAGGAACAGAAGGAGAGAGACAGGAGTAATAATGGTGTATAGTAGGATACTTTGACCCACACCCACAAATCCCAACCTCTCGAGGGCTGGGTTGGGTGAGGTCTAGAGGTCTAGAGCTCTTTGCCAGGTTGAACAGACACAAGCTCCCACCTCCACCAAATAGAGAAGAAAAACAAAACACTATAAATCAAAATAAAACAAACATACAAAAAAACCTTAAGGAGATAAAAATGGGTGGAGAGAGAATAACAGGGGCAGAAAAACTAGCAAAAATAAAGCTCTTATTATTAAGAAGAAAACAATGAAATGTTTTAATTACAAGAGAAAAAAGAAGAAAAAAAGGAAAAGGAAAAATCTAGGGGAAAAAAGTTGGAAAAAACTTTTTAAAAACTACACACACACACACACACACACACACATACATATCTTGCTGTATACCGGGGCAACAGGTGACCTATCTTCTTGGGTATGAAATGATAATCACAATGCTGATACAGCTGGTCTCTGTAAGCATGCATGATGGAGACTAGAAGCCTCTATCTTGCTGTGGAGATGTGGTCCCATCTGTCTTCCTTATTTCTTTGCCCTCAAACCCCACAGGGTTGGGAGCCTGAATCTTTCCTCAGCGTGCTTAATTTACATGCCTCTACCTTTCCAAGCCGTGTCCCTTGACCATTCAGTGGTTTTCTCAGGAAAGTGTGTGCCTCTGAAATCTCCTCAGAAGTGGCTGCCGGGCTTATAGGGTGTGCAGAATCAACCTCTCACTAGGACTCTGAGGGCTGAGCCTGCAAGGCAACTTTCCCATAATGGCTACACCTTGCCTGCACCTGAACAGTGAAAGCTCCTCTCCACCCCGTGGCTCAGTCCCAGCCCCCCTGGGCACTGTTTAAAATCACTTGAGTTCTCCCAAACTCTCACAAGTGCCCAGGTCTGAAAAATCAAAAACAAATAAACAAACTCATAGGGCAGGTTTTCACTGTCTGCAAGCTGTCACTGCTGCTCCCACAGCTACACCAGCCAGCTTCTACTCACACTGGCTGGCCTCTGTCAGCATGCAAGTACACTGCTTCCATTCTCCTCTTGGGGTCCTTAAGTCTCCTGCTGTTTCCCTGTGCCGCCAAGGTGTGTTTCTGGGCATAGTCCACAAGACAGAGACGGCTGGAGTCTTCTCTCCCTAGTCTCACCAGGCACTGCTGAAAAGAAGCTATCTGTAGTTCACCACCTTGCTCCATTCCCCCTGGAGGGTTTGGGTTTTTTTTTGCAGTTTCTGGCCAGGGCTGGGTTTGAACCCACCACCTCCCTCATATGGGGTTGGAACCCTACTCCTTTGAGCCACAGGTGCTGCCCACTCCTGGAGGTTTTTAATCATAATCTTCAGTCTCCATATCTCTGAATGAGTCAAAATGATTGAAATATAGCCCCAATTTATCAAAATCATCCTAAATTATAAATCTAGGAATCCATGTCACTGACAAACCCAGCGAATGATTTAGGGATACGGATATGAAAAAATCCCAATCAATGAGACATGAAGGTAATTCTCATGAAAGCCTATAAAATTTGTGTTCATTCTTAAAATGATACAATGTAACAAATAGTTCTTTTTTTTCCTGAATGTGTTATGTATTAATATAATTCCTGGAGCTACTACAGGCATCTTAGGAGACAAGAGACTCCCTCCTAACCACCCCCCCCACCAACTCCTGCTGTGGCAGAGAGGAGAATCTGGCTACAATGAGCAAACTGGAGAGTGAATTTCAGGGCTATCCCTCTTAGCCTTCCCAAAGCTATCATGAAATGGGAATATATAATTCTACAAAATTAAAGAGAGAAGCAGATCGTTTAGTTCCAAAGCCATTTTCTTTCATTAATATTTACAGAAAAAACTAAAAAAAATAAGAATTATGACAATTGTTCCTTACTCCTTGAGCCAAGGCATCGCCCTTAAAACATTCTGTTTATTGCACTTTTGTTTTGTCTTTTTGTTGTTGTTGTTTGTTTGTTTGTTTGTTTTATCTCTGTTAGTATATGACTTACCATTGGGCCTATGTACTGTGTCTAATGTGTATTGTTTTTAGTATTCAGGGCCAGAAGTGATGCTTAGCTTTTCCCAGATCACTCTGTCCTTAGTGCCTAGCATTTCCTCCCCATACTCTATCCTACAACAACGTTTGTGTTTGTTCACTAAGGTTTCCATTGTAGTTGTGCCCCTCGCCCAGGAGGTGTACCATATACCCTTCTATTATGCCCATCTGGTGAGACCACACCAATCTCCCATCCTTCTCGCCTCCATTTGTATTACGTTTTTTTTCTTGTGTGGACACGTATTATTTCATCTACTGGCTTTATATTACTATTAAATACATTGGATATTTGCTTTTCCATTCTTGTTACATTTTATTAGACAGAACATTCTCTAATGATATCCATGTTACTACAAAAGATGTAAAGTCTCCATCTTTATTTATGGCTGGATAGTATTACATGTTCTACATTTATCACAGTTTTTGTTTTGTTTTGTTCTGTTTTTTGACACAAGTCTCATTTTGTCACCCTCAGTAGAGTGCCATGGTGCCACAGCTCACAGCAATCTCAATCTCTCTGGCTTAAGTGATTCTCTTGCCTCAGCCTCCCAAGTAGCTGGGACTACAGGCACCCACCACAATGCCTGGCTACATATCATGGTTTTTTAATCCACTTGTGAGTTGATGGGAACTTGGGTTGTTTTCACATCTTGGCAATTGTGAATTGATCTACAAAAAACAATCTATTGCCAATGTCCTTATGATAAAACATCCTGAATTTTTATTTCCAAAAGAGCTTACTACAAATGTTAACATATAGTAAATATAATACAATATATATTAATATCAATATTTTGGTTTTGCACATTAATCTATAGTGGAGATACAGTTTGCATTTTATAAAAGATGGATATTTGCAAATTTCAATTAGCAAAAGCATAATTAGTAACCTCGGAGTCAGATGTCCCTCGAGAGTTAAATCAGATTTCAGTGGTAATATCCTACCTGGCATTTATGCAGGGATTCCTGGCATTGATGTAAAAATCTGCCATGGCAATCTAGACATTCTTCCTTTGTGTTCTTTGAAAATTGGCTCTGTTCTCATTTTCTACCATCATCCCAGTGAGAAATTCAGAAAAATTTCCAGATGGCTCATCCTGTGAAGAACTCTGTGTAATCAGAAAGAATTTTGAAATAAAAAAAGCCTTGGCAAAAACTAGTTAGCAGAACTCATCATTATTTTTGTTGTTTGACGATCAATTACTCTGTTCTCAAGAAGAAAATGAAAAAGTTGGAAACCAATGTTTTCAAAGCATTACGTACCATAAATTCACTTTATTTCACAGGAAACTTTACTAATTATCTTATATGAAACACATAGAAGATAGCACATACATGACAGAGTGCTCAATTCACACCAAAATAAGAAAAGCATTCAAATCATCTCTATGATCAATATTTGATTTATTTAATTAATGAGGAGAATCAATTATCTGATAGTCTTACAACTGAAAATTCATTGCAATTGTGAAATATGAGGTCCTTAAAGTAGAGGCTAAGTTTTTAAGATATAATGATATGTAATGATGAGACCATTTCATATTATTTTATTGAAAATTATAAAGTAAAAAACATTATTTAAATCATTCTTCAAAGCTTACAGGAAAATTTCCACTATTCCTAATTTAAAATTTCTATTCACAATTTTAAAAAAATCAATTTTATACACTACATATGTGAATAATATGGGGGATAAATAAAGGAAAAGAGTTTAATAAACAAGCAAGCAGCTTTCTTGGAAAGAGAGAGTGGTAGCTGGAGAGTATACAGCTAAGAGACTATTCTTTCAATGAAATTTGAGTTTGTTTTTTCAACCCTCTGTTAATCATAAAGTACAACATAGTCTCCCGAAAAAAGACTCATGTGGCTGCATTGCAAGGCAAATCAGCCTGAAGCAGCTGAAATGCCAGGACAAGAGAATAATGTACAGAGTCTGAAATTTTGGAACCCCCCCTGCTAGAAATAAAGCATGCACAATTGGGTGAACAGAAGGAAATCGGAGAGGAGATCTTGATGTCCTAGAAACACCCACTCTCCTTGTCCTGCAACTCTGCAATCATCGCTTATTGTTTCCATGTCAAGTTGCACATATTGGTTTCCTACCTTGAGTGCTCTCTCTCTCTTTCAGGCCAACTCAACATCTATGTTAACTTAAAGTCTTCGTTTTCGTTCTGCCACTTTTCCCCAGTTATTTGTTAGTTTTCTGAGCTCTTCCTTTAGTGTCTCTAACAATGGATGTCCTAAGAGGCATATTTTGTGCTTTCCTCCTTTTAAAAAAATACATTAAAGACTCCTTTAGAATCTTTGAAGTCATTGCCATTTCCTCTTGTTTTCAATTCCCTTTTTTATTCTGAATGATCCTGAAGACAAATTTTCAACCAAGATTCCTCTTCATAACAAGATATACACCCATTTATCTATCTACCTATTCCATATCTTCACTGCAATGTGTTGAAGAGGTCTTAGGTTTAGAAAACGCCCCCAGTGGATCTCATGTTCTCTTGAACACTTGACTCCAAACTTACATGTCTACCAGTTGTTGTTTACACTAGCACTCGAAAGTCATTGTTGACTATTTTTTATCCCTCTGCCTAACTTGATTTGTAATTGAGCCCTTGGTACCTTTGATTCCATTTTTTTTTTTTAAATTTCAGCCTTACTTAAGGGCACATACGATTAGGTTACATTGGTTGCATTTGTTAGGTAAACTCCAAGTTGTAGTTGAGTACTTCACCCAGGAGATATATCATATACCCCTATATTGTGCCTGTGATTCAAAATCTTATATATTTACCACTCTATATCCACATTCTAATGCAAGTTAATTTCTACTCTTATCTGATTTACTGCAGATCTTCTGATTTGGCAACTCCAATATTTCCCAAATTTGGCTATTATCTTCTACTCTGTTAGGTCTCAGATACAGAAGGTAGACTTATTTAGCTTTCTATGCCTTCTCAAATTATATTAGGCCCTTCTAATTTATGCTTCCAAAGAAACTTTTCTTTTTTAGCATACTTGTCTCTTACAGTTAACATCCTAACTCTCTCCAATTCTGTGAAGGCTAACAGAGAGAAGGGAGCTGCACAACAAAGTTGGAAGCTTGCGAAGGTTGGTTCATGATGTTTAAGGACAGGAACCATCTCTGTAACATAAAAGTTCAAGGTGAAGCAGCAAGTGCTGATGGAGAAGTTGCAAGTTATTCAGATTTAGCTAGGATAATTAATGAAGATGACTACACTAAATGACATATTTTCAGTGTAGATGGCAGAGCCTCATATTGGAAGAACAAGCCATCAAGGAAGTCAATACCTTGCTTCAAAATGTCAAAAGACAGGTTGACTCCCTCTTTGGTCTCTATTGCAGCTGCTTAAGTTAAAGCCAAGACTCATTTACCATTTCAAAAACCCCAAGCCTTAAGAGTTTTGCTAAATCCATTCTCCACTCTCCCTATATCCTACAAATGGAATAAGAAAGTCTTGATGACAGCACATCTATTTACAGTAAGGTACCCTGACTATTTTAAGCCCACTGCTGAGACCTGCCTCTCGGAAAAAAAAATTTCTTTCAAAATATTACATCTCATGTACCTGGTCACCCAAGAGCTCTGATGAAGATCTGCAGGAGAAGAATGTTGCTTTCATGTCTGCTAACACAACATCCATCTGTAATTCACAGATTGAGGAGTAGTTGTGACTTTGAAGTCTTATCACTGAAGAAATATATTTTGTAAGGCTACGTAGATCCCACAGATAGTGGTTCTTCTGATAGATCTATGCAAAGTAAGTTAAAAACTTGCCAGAAGGGAGTCTTAATTCTGGAGGCCATTAAAAACATTAGTGATTCATGGGAGGAGATCAAAATATCAATATTAAAGATAGTTTAATAGAAAGAAGTTGATTCCAACCTTTGTGGATAACTTTGATGGTTTTAAGACTTCAGTGGAAGAAGGACTTTCAGATGAAGTAGAAATAGCAAAAGAAGTAGAATTAGAAGTGGAACCACAAGATGTGACTAAATTGATATAATCTTACAATAAAATTTCATTGGATGAGGAGGTGCTTCTTATAGATAGGTGAAGAGAGTAGTTTCTTGAAATAGAATCTACTCTTGGTGAAGCTGCTATAAACATTATTGAAATAACAGCAAAGATTTAGAATATTACATAAACTTGGGTGATAAAGCCATGGCAGCTTTTGAAAGGATTTACTTCAACTTTGAAATAAGTTCTACTATAGGGGAAATGTGATTGAACAGCGTGGGATGCTACAGAGAAATATTCCATGAAAGGAAGTATTCAACGAGGTGGCAAACTTCATTGTCATCTCATTTTAAGAAATTGTCATAGCCTATAGTCTCCACCCTCATCAGTCAGCAGCCATCAATATTGAGGAAAGACCATACCAGCAAAAATATTATAATTTACTGAAGGCTTAGATGTTTGTTAGCATATTTTAACAATAAAGCATTTTTTTAATTAAAATATGTACACTGTTTTTGTAGACACAATGATATATGGAACACTTAATAGAACATAGGATAATGTAAACATAACTTTTATATTCACTCAGAAACCAAAGAAGTTCACATGTCTCACTTCATTTGCTATTCACTTTATTATAGTGGTCTGGAACTGAACCCACAGTATCTCTGAGGTATGCTTGTGCATATTTTCCAGCAAATAATTTGGTAAGCACAGAGTGTGGTAATATAAAGATTGCAAAAGCCAGGTTCAATGACTCACAGACTTTTGGGAGACTGAGGTTAGAGAATTGCATGAGCTGAAGAGTTCGAGACCAGTCTGAGCAAGAGAGAGCCTGTCTCCACTAAAAGTTATCTGGGCCTTCTGACAGGCACCTGTAGTCTCAGATACTCAGAAGGCTGAGGCAGGAGGTTTCCTTGAACCTAGGAGTTTGAGGTTTTTAGGAGCTAGGCTTATGCCACAGTATTCTAGCCTGGGCAACAGAACAAGACTCTGACTCAAAAAAAAAAAAAAAAAGTTTCAAAGGATAATATAAATAAATATTGTGAGTAAACAATGCTGCTTTGAATATTTTAAATGAAATAAGAGAAATAAACTAAAACTTGAAAGGGGCATGTACTTTGTCCTTACATATATTGAATTTAAACAAATTTTAAAAATCAGTGCAGGTCTTCAAATATTTATACATATATTTCTTATTTTGTAGGATGATAAAAAGGCAATTGTGAAACTTTTGAAAATGTTTGCAATTATAATGCAGTGTATTAAATACAGGAATAAGATGATATTCCTGTAGCCACCAAGTATTTTATAAGATATTATTAATGATTTTTAAGTTTAAAAACAAGGAAAACATTTGTGCAAATAGGGATCGGGCTGTATTTTGAATTAATTTAACTTAAATATGAATAAAGCTGTTAGGTCTGAATGACCTGCTCTAAGGTAGCCATGTTTCTGTATGTGAACAGATGAGGGGAATAAAAAAAAAGATTGCCATTATTTTCACACTATTTTTCTGTCATCAAACCTTTTAGCATTGCTCACATTATTCAAACTGGGGGAGAACTCACAACTGCTTGTTTAAATCTGAATGTCCTAATTATATGTGCTTGAGAAATTTTTTATCTGTTTATTATCCCCCCTCAGTTTTAATCCATTATTTTTAGTTCTTATCTGGGCTATTTTATGTTAACATTTTTTAATTATGGGAAAATAAAACTGCTTTTTATATTCTGTATGCTATTTCTTCTACTGACATATGCTGCATTGATAATATACTATAAATACTAACTAGTCTTTAAACTTAAAAGTTTTTGCATAAGAAATGTTTTTAGTGTAGTCAAATAAATTAATACAGTATTTTATGTCATTGTATAGCACACAAAAACACACAGGAATAATAAACACTACTCAGCAAGACTCTGCCCCACACTGACAGGAACACAACCGTGAAATGCTGATATACCAAGGTTATAAAACCTTACTGAATTGTTTGTATAGTGCTGTCAATGTAAGTACATGGTGGCAACTTTGTAAACTTAATTGTCAGACCTCTTACAATGACAACTCTGATGGCCATTCCATAAATAGAGTTAAAAAGTTGTTTTGAAGGGCGAACTAGATGCTAGTTTCAGTGAATAATTTCCCAAAGGGGAGCACTTCAAAGGTGACTTTATTGATATTCAGAAATGAGGCAAATAGCATTTTTTCTAGGATGAGTTCACGAACTTAATTGTTAGACCTTTTCATAAACACTCATGTTATTTTCTAATAAGAGATTATTTCATGGTTGTAAATTTGTTTAAAAAGTCAATGACATTTCATGTAACTGCTGTTACATAGCAATCTGTAACAGATTACAAGATCTTCCTTTAGAAATTAAAAAATATGATTAATTTTCTTTCCAGCATGATGTGTTACTAATGGGAAATTTCATGCAATTTTTTTCTTTTTCTTTTAAGGTAAAATTTAAAGTGTTTGATATTTTCTTTTAAGTGTAGAATTCAGAATTACTCCGGGGAATGGCTAGGTATTTTTATTTTTGTTTTCTATTTCATTCATTCTTAGCACTTGGCAACTCTATAATAGCCTGAAAATTTATCAGTTCTGCTCTTAGAAATACTCTGTTTCTTCATCCCTCCCTCCCCTCCCTCACTCTCCTTCTTCCTACTTCCCTTTCTTCCATCTTTCTTTACTTATCTCCTTTCTTTCCATTCCTCTTTTGTTCACACCAATTTCTTCTCACAACATAGACTTCCAAGTAGAAGAAATTTGATTCTTCAGATCTTATTTTCTGTGCCTTAACTTTTAACTCAAACTTTCTATCTCTTTTTTCTTTAGTATGAATCCCTCATTTCCCTCTTCCAGTTTAAATTTATTTACTTTTCACATACATCTTCCCTTATTCACTGAGTTTTATTGATGTTCTTTTTTCTTTATTGCGGATTGATTTTGACTTTTCAAAGTGTCCAACTGGTTCTGTTTCATACCATACAAGTCTGTTATGTTAAATTTATCATTAAAAAAAGAAAAATATATATTTGAAATGTAAATAGTAAATATAGTACCAAAAATGTTTATCCTGTACAACATTACATAAAATTCCCTCAACATGATAATGTACTTAATTGTAAAGGGTTTTATTTTTTTAACCCTTTCTCAGATTTTTATTTTTGTTTGAAGAGCTTTGTCTGACTATCTCTGAATATGAAATGTCTTATTTGGGTGTCTGGTAATGCTTTAACCTGTTGGTATATCCTGCTACCATCTCAAGGTGCTGAGGGAAGGTAGCTAAATATCTTTTTGCATATGATGTATGAAGGCTGTCTGGAAACCATCCAGGAATGTATGTCTCTATTTTTCTTATTAGATGGCTGAAAACTTTCTGGACAGCCCTCATATATTCTAAGCATGGAGTTTACAATTACCCGAGTTACAGGCCTGATTTAGTTCTGGACTGCCCCCACTTGCAGTCCCCAGGGATTCCCAAGGAGCAAAGAGAAGGGGCAGAGCAGCCTAGTTACCCTGGATATAACTACTGAAGAGTCCACTGTTCACTCTTCTGGTGACTTTTTTCTCCCCTTTGGCTCTTCCAGGCACATTACATGTCTCTTCATCTATTCACACAGTCCTTTCTATGCATCAGTGCATTTTTGTAGATACTTTCCCATTATATTTCTATGTCTCCTACTACTGGTATAAAAGAAAAGTTGATTTTTAAAATTTCAGAATATTGCAGGGGTTCAAAATTTTTGCTTAGAGGATTTCTGTACTGTTTGAGTCAGAGTTATAAATGTGCCCATCGTTCATATAGTATGCATTTTACCATTAGTTGTGAGTTTATCCATCCCATCCTGCTCCTTCTCAACTGCTTGCTTTCCATTGCGTTTTACTACCAAATGTGCACATAGATGTTAATTGATCAGTCCCAAATTAATAGTGGGTACACAGATGCTGGGATAGATGGGGAGAGAAAGGAACACTTATATGTTGTTGGTAGAACTACAAACTAATACAACCTCTATGGAAAGTTGTGTGGAGATACCTCAAAGAACTAAAAGTAGACCTACTATTTGACCCAGCAACCTCACTCTTGGGTATTTACCCAAAGGAAAAAAAATTCCTTATAGCAAAAAGACACATGGATGTGAATGGTTATCACAACACAGTTCACAATCTCACATCACAAAGATGTCAAATCAACCCAAGTGCCCTTCAGTACATGTGGTGGATTAATAAAATGTGGTTAAAGTGTACTATGGAGTATTAGCCATTAAAAAATGGTGAACTAATGCCTTTTGTAACAATCTGCGTGGAATTGGAGGCCATCCTTCTAAGTGAAGTATTCTTCTGGCGTTTAGTTGTTCTGTTCTCCCTCACTGAAGGCTTACCTTTCATGTGTTTATGCCTTGGCTTTGTTACAAAGTTGTAGCAAAGTTTTTGTGTAGTCCAATTTTTCTGTCATTTCCGTATGATCAATACTTCATTGCATTCCACTTAAGAAAATCTTGCTTATCCAAAGTACTACAACTATAAAGTTGCAGCAATCCCAAGACATATTGCTCTTTATTACTCTTATTCTGTCTCCTTTAGTGTCTACAGAAATTTTTCAAATTCAAATTGAAAGCAATCTTGTTTTGATGCTTTTCCCCCTATTTTAAAAATATATTCTGTACTTTTTTACTAGACTCTATTTCACTCTAACAAATAATGCCAATCAGTTCAATAGCCACAAAGAAATAAAGAACAAAAGGGACTTTGACCTCATACCATGCAGAAAAAAATTAATTCAAGTTGGACTATGGATATAATTATGACAGAAAAGCTTATATGAGATCACATAACAGATTTCTTCTTTTCTTTCTTTCTTTTTTTTTTTTTTTGAGACAGAGTCTCACTCTGTTGCCCCCAGTCTAGAGTGCCATGGCTTCCTAGTTCACAACTTCAAACTCCTGGGTTCAAGTGATCCTCTTGCCTCAGCCTCCCTAGTAGCTAGAACTATAGGTGTCCACCACAATGCCCATTTAGTTTTTCCATTTTTAGTGTAGTCAGTGTCTTGATTTTTTCAGGCTGGTCTAGAATTCCTGAACTTAAGCAATCCACTTGCCTCTGCCTTTCAAAGTGCTAGGATTACAGGTATGAGCCTTATCTTAGATAAGCAAGATTTTCTTACATGGAATTCAATAAAGTATTGATGATAAAGGAATTGAGTGAAAAATTGGACTACATAAAAATTAATAACTTCTGTTAAAGAAAAGATATGATTAAGAGAACAAAAGATAAGTGATAATATTGGAAATACTTGCAATTCTTTTATCTGACAAACAATTCATATCAGAATACAGAATTCTAGCATGAAATTAATTTTTAATAACATCCTTCACTCCTATTAAATTAGTACAATATAAAATTATTAGAGCATGACAAATACTGAGTATCTGAACAATGTAGTAAATTTACTGAGGTGAACTTCCCAATCAAATGAGTAGTCAAGCTGAAAATTTACTCTAACAAAATAGTCCAAACATGGAAAAATGCCCAGACTAATAGTACTTACGACTACAAAAATTTTAAAAAGGTGAACTGTGATCAAATTAAGAAATAGCTAAATAAATTGTGGCCGTTTATAGTGTGACAGTGTGCAGCCTCTGTAAATGATGCTTGGGAAGAATGCAATGAACTAAGTAAGACTTTTAATTGTATGTTTTTCAAATGAACACATAAATGAATCATATTCAAGTATATGAAATGGTTTCATTTTTTTGAACTGTCTTAAGAAGACATGGGAGAGAAATATACCAAAACGAGAGAGGTTTTTGTTAGCTAAATTGGTGGTGACAATTTTATTTTCTCAAAATTTTCCCAAATGTTTACTGATTATTATTTTACAGTTAAATTCTAATATAAGTAAAAATTATGATGCACTCAAGATAAAATTCTAACTCTATGTTCCTACTCTTTATGTGGCCATTTTCTTAGACATTATTTCTTCTTAATATTGTCACATTTTGGGAAGGAAAAAAAATGTATATTTTGAGTGAAAATAATATGATCAACTTTTTCATTGAAAATGACTATCTTGATATTATATAAGTATCCTGATTGTTTTCCATCTATTATCTTTTTACCTTGATTTGTCTATGATTAAGAGAGGCTCAGTACCATAGGGCTCATGCAAGTTGTATATATTTTCAGGATGTAAAACTGGGTAGTTTTGGTAAACTTTTATGTTGCATATGGATAGATATAAATAAGTTGCTTCATACCCCAAGTACTCTTTTCAAAAATGGTTTTATAAATCCTGGATAAATTCTTCTAGAAGAATTCGGTAGATTTTCTTAGAATGCTTGCGAAACTTTCCTAACTTAAATGGGTGAATCAAAATTCAAATTTAAGTTGCTGATGGTACTTCAGCTTGGAAATAAAATCACTCATCATTTCCTTTTTCACATATAGTGATTTTAAGGTATCAACCAATTTCTGGACTGGGTTCAACTGAAGTGTCAATATGATAGCTATGAGTGTGAGGGAGTTTGGTGTATGCAGAACTCACAGGGGAATATTTTAAGAATTGGACCTCTCAGCATGCTAAAGGGTTTAAAAAGAGATTAGAGTGGAAAGAGAGGGTGGTGATTTTGAAGAGGATTTTTTGGGAAAGTGTTTGCCAGACTAAATCAGCCCACAAGAAAGGATGGTGGGAATATCAGCTCCTTCATCTCAAGCCAGAAAGCGCTTGGCTGGAAGACCTTCAAGTATGCATTCTGAAAAGGCAGAAGTAGCAGTCATTGACCTGCTGTGATAAAGCTAAAGTGGTCCATGGCAGAAAGACAGGAATCATCTCTAGACTCATAGATAGTTAGCGAGGCAAGAAAAATATGCTTTTTTTTTTTCTTTATAATTAAGAGATACACGG
>CAUYQV010056298.1:0-12411 GCA_963574575.1 Galagoides demidoff | reverse complement strand
GCCTCCCAAGTAGCTGGGACCACAGGCGCCCGCCACAACGCCCGGCCATTTTTTGGTTGCAGCCATCATTGTTGTTTGGCGGCCCGGGCTGGGGATTCAAACCCGCCACCTTAGGTGTACGTGGCTGGTGCCTTAGCCGATTGAGCCACAGGCGCCGAGCCGGGAGCCTGGAACTTCCATGTATGCCTTTATTCTCGCCACAGGAGAGGCACATGGGGGAGTGAAGCTGGATGGAACTGAGTTGTGCGAGCCTGCCCTTAGGCTCTGCAAAAGCTAGTCAGGTAGCTATTTCATCAGGGTTCAAAGGTCTGCTCCAAGCTTCTGGGTAAGACTACCAGGGAGGGGCTGAAGTGATCCTGCCTAACCAGAATATCTGCTTATGACGACCAGGGCCACCTAAAATTCATTCTGGCTGTCCAACTCTCAAACCTTCCCTTAGCCTGTGTGTCTGACCTGCTAGCATGCATCTCTGCAAAATACCAGCAGGCGGGACCTCCCATATTGGGTATCCTAGGTCCACTACAAGTCCTCAAGAGAAGAGGTATGGGCCCCACTCTTTGTGGAGTCCTCAGCCTGGAGTACACACCCACTGAGGAGAGGTGGCTGCTCACCAATTTCTCAGTACAAACTGCTCTCATGGTTGGAATGGGTCAGCTAGATTGCCTGACTGCACACTAAAAGGTTGCTTGGTCTTTGGGGGTGGGCTCTTGCTGAAGTACCTGCCCTAATCAACAGGGCAGTTTTCCTATGAGGATAATGGGGGCTGTCCCATTTCAGAACCCCTCAGTATTTTCCCATCAGCTCTGCCATGTGAGCTTCTTTATCACCTGAGTCCAGCTCCTATACCTTCCCCCCTTGTCCCTCAGCAACCCACAGAAGCCCTGGGGGTACCAGGTCTGGCCCACCTGTCCAGCCCACTAGGTGCAACTCCTTAAAACATTGGCAAGTAGGCAGCTCCAAAATTGGGCAGGCCAGGTCCACTGCAGGCTCCCAAAGGGGAAAGGAATGGTACCCACTCTCTGTAGGAAGCTCAGGGTGCCACATGCCCTCCCGTGAAGAGTGGCCTGCTTGCCAAACTCCTGGTTCTAACCACTTTCCCTGTTTCAGTGGGTGGGGAAGGGACAGAGAGGGAAGCATCTAAATGGAGAAAAGCCAACTGTCTGGCCTTCTGTGACACTCTTCTTGGAGGGGACCCCACACAGACTGTCCAGCTCCAGACCCCACACAGAGTATCCAGCTCCCAGTAGTGTCCTTTACACAAAAAGGAGCCAGTTTAGGATCTCATACACATACTGCATTTCACTGGCTTGTCTTTTTAGGCACCTTCAGTCTAAAACACTTGACTTTTGTGACCTTGACACTTTTGAAGATCAAAGGGCAGTTATTTTGCAAAATGTCCAATTTTGCTTGTCTGCTGTTTTTTATATTATACACGTTCATGTTATGCATATTACACATTTTTTTCATATTTAGACTACACATCTTTAGCAAATAACAGAAGTGATATTCTGTTCTCGTTATTGAGTCCTATGAGGTAGCATACAATTTTAGATTTTTTCTAATGAGATAGCTGCTAGACTTCTTGTAAAGCTACTTTTCCTTTGTAATTAACAAGTATGTGTAGCGAGAGCTACAAATTCAAGGCACTGTGGACTTATGGTTCCCTAATTTATCCATTGGATTACAATCTGCTATCATTGTTTACATCTTTCAAAGTGGCCCTCCTTTAGCATACCCCCATTATTCTTGAGCATTTCCTTTCCTTCTGGTGTAAGATGTTCCACGTTCAATTCTTACTTCACAAGACTGGAATAAGCCATTTCTCCAAGGATCCCCGGTTCCTTTTAGTAGAGTGTTGTATTAGAAACCAAGGTTTGGACACCACATAGTTTATTGCTGTTTGATTCTCATTACTCCCATGCCATCTCAGTGGACAAGCCAGGAGACACATACACATATGTATACACCTCTCAATCTCTGTTCATCTGTATTACTGTACCCTAACTGTGTGTACAACAACCATGAGTTTATACTCATACCTCCAATTCTAGTCTAATAAGTTTAATTTTGTTCTAGTTTCCTTCTTTTTCATATTTGTAACTCCCTTCCCCAACCATGAGAAACTCAACTCTCCTTATCCTCAGTGTATTTCCTTACTTGATTGATTCCCATGTGCCCAGCGTCCCTTGCCGCTGCAGCTCCTTTTCCCATATGCATATTCTCCTTACCTAACATAGGCTCTGACAGCCCGCATCAGGTCACAGCCTAACATAGGAAGCTGATGGTTGTTTCTGGGGAGAGGAGCTGTGTAGCTGAGTGGTAGGAAAGGAGGAAGATTCAGTTCCAGAACTTGTTTATACCCTGTGCATCAAGATCAACAGTGTTTTTCTTATTCGTAGTAACCCTGAGTTTATATGGAGATACTATGACACCATGAAAACAAAACAAGTTCTGAGTCTCAAAAGATGTTGCTAGGCTATGTGGGTTCCAGTTAGTTCCATTCAGTTCCATTCCACTCAGTAGCTTCATATTTGCCTCTTAAAAATAAGGAACTACACCACTTTTCTGGACTAACTTCAAAGAAACTATCTGCATCTCTGACCTTAAGCATTTATATTTGTTGTTGTTATTGGTAGCCAGAAAAGGGAGCCAAAGTAATTAATGAGAGGAACTACCTTGTATCCAAATTGAAATCAAAATCCAGTTTAGGTTTAATCATACCACAGAGAGCTAGAAATCTATACAACTCAATTCAGCATTTATTGAGCATCCACAATAAGTTATGTACCCCAGATTTTAAGATAAAGTCCTTTAAGGAGCCCTCTATATTTTCATAAGTATGTGTTTGGGTAGAAGGGAATAGCAAACACATACAAAGAATAAAGCATGAGAAGATTGGAATAATTATTAGATAAATAGAGGATAGCAAAATTTACAGAGCACGTGGACCTTGTTGGTTTGGAAGTTTGCTATAGTTTAAATGTGGTTTGTACCCACCAAAACTCATGCTGAAATTTGTTCTGCTACATGGCAGTGGTGGGAGTTGGGGCCTAGTAGTGGTATTTGGGTCATGTGGATGGATCCCTCAGTAATAGATTAATGCCCTTTTACCAGGGTGAGTACTTGCTCTACTGGGAATGAATGAATTCCTGAGAGAAAGCAGATTGTTAAGAGTCTTGCTTCCTGTCTTGCCATGTGATCTCTTTGCGTATACCCACTTTATTTCTGCTTTCCACTACGAGACCCTCACCAGGTGCAGATGCCCAGTCTTGAACTTTCCAGACACTAGAATCATGAGCCAAATAAACTTGTTTTCTTTGTAAATTACCGAGTCTCAGGTATTATAGCAGCACTAAAAGGATGAAGGCCGAGGTCTAGATAATTTACCTGAATATTTTGAATAAAATAATTTGATAAAAACCAATTTGATCTATTTAAGAATATGGTAAAAATGATAATTTAGTCAAAAATCTTCAAACACAGGGATTTTAAATACTCATTTTAATTTTAGACAGCTGTTTCTGTTTTCCCAAGTTTGTTGTAGAAAAAATTTATGTCATCCTAAATAATCAACAGTAGAGTACTAAAAAGTTAATATTACTTAAGTCTTTTAATTATATGTATAAAAAATAAAAACATAGACTAAACTAGAGCAAATAGATATATTTTCTTAAAATGAATAGTAAAAGTGATCAGAATAAAAAGTCTTGACACTTTTATCCTTTATTTAAAAAAAAAATATATATATATATAGGTTATTATGAAAGAAATACCATTCATAGGAATCTCCCCAAAAGAAATGAAAACATACATTCACATGTATGAATGTATGTATGTTTTCATTCATAGTATTTGAATGAAACATTAATGTTGATAGGAACATTATTCATACTAGCTCCAAACTAGAAATAGTTCAAATGTCTGTCAGCTGATGAGTGTATAAACAAAATGTGGTGTAACCGTGCAGGAAAATGTTGTTCACCAGTGAGAAGGAATTAACTACTAATGCACGTTTCATCATGGATGAGCCTCAAAAACGTGTTAATGGAAGAAGATAGAAACAACAGACCACATGTTGATTCTGTATATTAAATGTTAAGAGGCTCATTTATAGAAACAGAAAATAGATGGTTGATCTAAGAGTGGTGGCAGGAATTACTGCAGATGGCTCTCAAGGAACTTGATGGGTGATGGAGACATAGTGATGATTCTACAACTCTATAAATGTATTAAGATCATTGAATTGTATGCTTCCAATTAGACAGACTTCATGTTACATAGGTTATACCTTAATTAAAAGCTGCTTAATAAAAGAAATACATAGTCATTATAAAAAAATACTTGTAAGCAAAAACAAGAGGGCACTTTAAATGAATTCCTCCCAGTCACCCTCATCTAGGAGTAGATAATTCCAAATTCTGTTTAGTGCACAGGTCTTATTTTTCTTCAGAAATAGAATTGTATAACGTTCACTTGAATATTCACAAGTTAGGAACCTCCCTGACAGAAATAACACAGTGAAGGAAAACAAATACACAGTAAAGGACAAGGCAAATAGTCAAGTATCACAGAAATCTGAGATGAAATTCAGCAGAATGGGAATGTAAATTGTTCCTGGATTGGAAGACAAATCAATTGCCCTAGTATTTCAGTAGCATAATTCTGATTACAGAGTTAAGATAGGGTATAATTTGGGGCATCATTTTTTCTTTTAAATTAATTGATTTTTCATAAACTTTATCCTACTTATTAATTCATAAATCTGTGTACCTCTATAAATGAGTAAAAAGGTTTTTCTTGTTTCTTTTGACCTTCTACAAAGGCCTACAGCAGTGAATTCTTTGATTTCAAAATACGGATTTCAGGAGCAGCTTCTTTACTGTGAGTTTGGTTTAAATTATATTTACTTAGCTGCTGAATAGATTGTTAATATAAAACTTATGAATTTTAATGTTTTCTCTCTTAATAAAACTTAATGTAAATGAAATTTATTTCCTAGTTTGAAAAAGTTTCTATATGTCAATTTTTATATTTTTATCTATTTGTTATATCCTGCAAATCTTTAATATTGGTTAAGCCTAGAAGAGTAGAATGAAAAGAACAGGTATGTATAAGTATATAAGTATATACACGGTTATACATACAGAGAGATTTTAAATAATAGGAGTAAGAATAATTATTCCTGGCTTGGCACCCATAGCACAGTGGTTACGGCGCCAGCCAAATAAACCGAGGGTGTGGAGTTTGAACCTGGCCCAGGCCAGCTAACCAGTAATGACAACTGGAACAAAATATATCCGGGTGTTGTGACAGGTGCCTATAGTCCAAGCTACTTGGGAGGCTGAGGCAAGAGAATTGCTTAAGCCCAAGAGCTTAAGGTTGCTGTGAGTTGTGATACTACAGCACTCTATTGAGGGCAACATCATGAGACTCTGTCTCAAAAAAAATAATTTTTCCTTTGTTCCTTAAAGTTTTTTTGATGCATTTTCTAATATGAATGTATTTAGTGTTTCACTAATAAAATTTTTACAGACTTTATAACAATAAAAATATATCCTTAGCATTTAAGCAACATAATAATGTCTCTAAAATAACAGTGGTTCATTGTATGTTATGTGTTTGTGAAGCTCTTATGAGGTTCTGGGCTGTTTTTTTTTTTTAATGTTTTTCTTGGAATAATTTTTTAAAAGCAGTGATTTAATCTTTCAACTCATATTTTGTGCAAATGTAAGAACTAAAGTGAAGCATGAAAAAGAAAGAACTCAGTAACATGTAGAACCAAATATGAATTCTCATTCATTGTATTTTTAAGAGTATGAACTTTATAAAATTTTTGTTTAAGACAGATTTAAAATTAAACTGTGACTTTTTTTGAATCTACATAATTGAGCATTAGTGTGATTTCATTATAATGAAAAGTTCTTTAAGTAATAATTGATAACTTCACAGCTTTGGCCAGAATTTAGGTGCTTCAGTTTAAACAGTGGAAACAAGTAACATAAAAATGTTCATAGTTTTATTTCACACCATTGATTCTAATATGGTCCAGGTGTCTTGATTTTTCTAAATACCAGAAAATTGAAGTTGTTAACACTATTGACTATATATTATCTATTCTCAAAATATTTTATCATCTACTTTTAAACGAAATAATTAATGGCATGCTGAATTTTTTTTTTCCAAAATTACTCAAACTATTTCAGTTTGTTGCTGTTAACTAGTTTGAGTCACAAGTTCAACACCTGTAGCTTGTTGCCAAAATTTTCCTAAATTTATGACCTAAGAATTCTCATAAATGATAGGAAAGTGTTGTCTAAAATCTAATACCTTCATTTAAACTATTTAAACTTTAAATTGGTTTTTAACAGGGTAAGATTAGGTAAATTATGAAATCATGAAGTGCTTTGCTTTTTAAGATTTATACCTGCTTTGATTTATTGGTACTCGTATGGGTTTGTTTTAAGCTGTACTTGAGGAACTTGTTAACAGTGGACGCTTACGAGGCACTGTGGTTGGTGGGCGACAGGATAAAGCCGTGTTCATCCCTGACATCTACTCCCGGACACAGAGTACTTGGGTGGATTCCTTTTTCAGGCAGAATGGCTACCTAGGTAACTTTTTTTCCCTTAACTTTTTTAATACTAGACACATTCTTGTATTGTACTAACCCCAGGGTCCATGGATACCTTCCTGTTATTGATCAGAAGATTATAACGAGTGTAAAAGTGATCACAGTGCAGGTTTCTTTTCTGGGGTCTTGGAACTGACCTTAATTTCATAGTTCATTAATTTTAAGGTAGAAAGACGAAAATCTGTTATCGGTTATTACCAATCTTCCAGTTATATTAAGATAATATTACTAAACTTCAAATATTTTTTAATTTATAAAAGTAATTATATTTATTTTATATATATATATATATTCCCCCCCCCACCGGGGTTCATTGAGGGTACACAGAACCAGGTTACATTGATAGCTTTTGTTAGATAAGGAACCTCTTATAATTGTGTCCCACCCCCAAGAGGTGTACCACACCCCTTGTCCCCCCACCCCCTCCCTCCTTCCCTTTCTCAGCTCTCCCCATCCCCCACCCCCACCTTAATTGTCCTCATATCAGAATTGAGTACATAGGATTCTTGTAAAAGTAATTATATTAGTTATATCTTGTATTTTATGAAGTCTAGTTTTTCAGTTACATCATCTTAAAAATATTTTGTTTACTATCAGCTTTATAATGCTTATTTTTATTAGTTATCCAGTACTCCAGAAATATTTAAATTTTTTTATTAATAATTCTGTTACTGAGGTTCTGCTATCATTTGACAAAGTAGATGTAATTCAGTTTATTAAAACATACACACATAGCTTACTTAGTTTGAACAACTTTATAATCCAAGTCAAACCATATAAAAGATCACGTGCTTAGTAATAATCCTATCAATTATTGCCATTTAAATATATGGTAGGATACTGGCTGTCATTGTGTTACTGACTTTCTGTGATGTACTTTTCAGTTTCTTTAACCATAGGTTTGGATTAGAAATTTTTTATTTTTTGTTTTCTTAAGTATTTTTTGATGTAAGGGTAGGGAAGATAGGAAGATCTGTCTAATAACTTTATTGGCTATAAATTTTAAGTCTTTATTTTTTACTTTTGTTTAATATGCTAATTTTTTTCTAGTTTAAATTAGATTGGTGAATTACTGTGTTCTAAGTTATATGATGAAACATTTGAAAAATAAATTCCATTCTTTTAATTAACTATATCAAAATTAATTTCAATTTTTGCTTCTTGAACCATTGTCTTCTCCTTTGCCTCCATTTCTGACTTTATTACTCTGTAATCTCCACATTTCCCTTTGCCCTTCAATTGGAGTGGGAGTAACACATCTGATATTGAGGAAGAATGTACAGTTTTTCTATAAAGATCTTCAGTAATAAAAATTGGAAAGATAAGAGAACCAGGGGATAGACTGGGATACATTTCTTTGCTCTATACCTAAAAAATATTAGAATACAGTTTATTACTCTCTAATAGGTTTGGGTAGAACTTAAGTTTTTGTATTTTAAAAGGTGATTGATAATTCTAATCTAATTTTTTGATGTATTTCTAGAATTTGATGCTTTATCTAGACTTGGTATCCCAGATGCTGTAAGCTACATAAAGAAGAGATATAAGACCACACAACTCTTGTTTTTGAAAGCAGCTTGTGTTGGTCAAGGACTTGTAGATCAAGTGGAAGCTTCAGTGGAAGAAGCCATCAGCTCTGGAACATGGGTTGATATTGCAGTATGTTTTATCATTTTCTTCTCAACTTTTCTTTAAAGCAGTTACAATTGATATGTTACTAATATGAGGCCATTTAAACAATTAGGATACGTAAAGGTAGTCTTGGCTTCAAAAATCCCTGCAGTCATTGTCAAAATAAAAATCTTTATTTTATGCATAAAGTCTTCTGGCTTTGCATGTGGGTAGCCAACATCCAGAATTCTATAAATTTCAGACATGCAAACAATATAACACATCAATCAGATAGAGAAATTATTGAGACTTCTTACTGTCTTATCCAAGTATTTACAACGGTACTGGCCTCAGGCATCTGGTAGCATTTGTTTATCCCTTATCCTTTAATCGCTGCTAATGTCCTAACACAAGCTGCTTTGGCACTGATAGTATTTTCACTTCAGTGTTCAATGTTGACCTGCCCTTCATTATGCCAAAAAGCTAAGTAGAGGTAAAGAAAAATAAACAAGAGGGCAATCCATCGTTTTCTACTCAGGGCTCATACCCTCTTTATAAAGTAGAAAATTCCCTACTTTGGATACATAAGTTCCCAAAGATTCCAGATTTAAATGTTTTTAAATTCATTTCCAAATTTTATTAAATGCCTTCTTTATGCACCATTGGGCTTGTTGGGGATGTGGTAGGCAGAGAAGTTTCCTGCCCTCAAGAAGGGCGCTTCCACTGGGAAAAAATAGTTTAAGAAAATAAGATAAATTTCGGATTACAAAGAGCTAAGATGAAATACATTTTGGAGTTAAAATTATCAGGACACACTGGTGGATTGTTTGAGGGTTTGTGAGACAGAACTGAGTGTGCCTTGTAGATTTCAGGGTGGTTTTGCAGATTTAAGATGCCTATTAGGCATACAAGTGGGGAAAGTATGCAGCAGGATATGTGATTTCAGAGCTCAGAGTAGTAATGAAACAAGAAATGTGGGAAGTTACCAGCATAAATGTGGTTCCCAAAGCCATGGACTTACTGAGATCACTTAGGGAGAGCATGTCTGTGTATAATGCTGGTTTATCCATATTGTATTATTTATACTCCATTTTATTTTGTTTGTAATTCTAGCCTCTGCTACCCAGTTCTTTGTCAGTTGAGGATGCTGCCATATTGCTTCAGCAGGTGATGAGAGCATTCAGCAAACAGACTTCAGCTGTGGTCTTCAGCGACACTGTTGTAGTCAGTGAAAAATTTATAAATGACTGTACAGAACTGTTCAGTGAACTGATGCATCAGAAAGCTGAAAAGGTATGCCAGATTTCCTTTCATCTCCTGGTTTTAGCGGTATTCTCACGTTCGAATTTTCTGATGTCTTTTGGAAAATGGGGTAAACAGTCTACCCCAAAATGAATATTTTGTATCATATATCATTTTCCTTTAATGTATCATTCTTTTTTATGACCCCTCTGAGATTTGGTTTTTTTTTCTCTTATTCCCATCAGAACATATAAATTAGAACTTGAGGAACTTATTTTATAAATTGAAATCACATAAGTGAAATCATACACATCATAGTCAAGTTGCCTGAGGTCTTGGTCCAGTTGTCAAACATTAAAATGTACACAAACATCCTTTGTATGAATGTGTAATATGAATAAATGCATGATATGTATGAATGCACATTTATTTTTAGTCAGTACATAATATAGTCACTAAATCTAGAGAGCCTCACTAATTTTGCCTGCTTGGGGTATGCAAAGAAAATAACTTACTGAATAAGGAAATTTTGTCACCCCTCATGATTGATGGTTTTCCCAAGAGCAACTGCTATCAAAGTATTTGGGAATGGAGGTCAAACTAGGTCTTCTTTAATGACTGTCTGTTTGTCTTTCTAGTTAGCAGAACCATCTTCTTAATAAAACCTACTCTTGAAATAGTTGAAACAAGCCTGTTTTTCTTAAACTATTAATAAATGCATGTGCGTTTGTTAAATATGTAAATAATTTATGTTTAGTTATACTCCTTTTAAGCTGTTTAATAGCTCTTTGATATAATTGTTTGCTTTTAGCCTAATAATAATAGCTGAATAAGTAATAATAATAATTAGTCTAATAAGTTGCAGAGGAGATTTTAAAAAGTATACAGATTTGATATCAGTACACCTGAGTTTAAACATGTTTACTCTTCGTGTGACTTTGGACAAAAAAACTAATAGTTTCCTTATCTTCGAAGAAAGGATGATGATACTTACTCTGGAAAGGATTAAAATAAGGAATATATATAAAATGTCCAATATGTGTTAACTACCAGTTATCAAATGACTGTTATTTTTATTTGTGGTTGTTTGCTAATGTACGATTTAACATAGTCCTCACTTTTCTTCTTTCCTTGAGCTCTTCCTTCTCACACCAAAAATAAGTTCCAAAAAAGGTGATTCTGCTACTTTAACTTTCAAGATTCTAAGCATTTTTCTTTAGCAAATCTAAAAGGAAATACTCATGAAAATCTATTTTATCATTAGAGATTATAGGACACTTTCCCATGAGAAAGAACCTAGTAGTTCCTTGTTGGTAACATAAATTTTTAAAAAGCAAAGATCGGGTCGGCGCCTGTGGTTCAAGCAGCTAAGGTGCCAGCCACATACACCTGAGCTGGTGGGTTCAAATCCAGCCCGGCCCACCAAACAACAATGACAGCTGCAACCAAAAAAATAGCCAGGTGTTGTAGCAGGCGCCTGTAGTCCCAGCTACTAGGGATAGAGAGACAGGAGAATCACTTGAGCCCATGAGTTGGAGGTTGCTGTGAGCTGTGATGCCACAGCACTCTACCCAGGGTGACAGCTTGAGGCTCTGTCTCAAAAAAAAAAAAAAAAAGCAAAGATCATCAAGAATAGATCGTGAAGGAAAAATGTTTATATGACCTAGTATGCAACTTACATATGGTATTTGGGGACTGAGAGATGGAGTGTTCCTTATCTTTCCAAAAACTTTAAGTATCCAGGTGATATTGCACATGCAGATCTCAAAAAGGAAGGAAACATGGGAGCATCTGTTAAGCAATGGTAAAACCATCCAAGATTACGTCTGATGCTATATGCTCAGTTGCTAGTGACCAGATAGGATTTCCCATCAGCTAGGGAAAGGCCAATAACAGCAGGGAAAGAGACTGATTTGGGCCAAGGAAATTCATCCTTAGAGTGGCAGCTCTGAGACAAAGCTCTATAGTTCTTAACAATGAAACCAAACAAGAATAATTAATACATAAACAATTTTTATTTTATGCTTCCTGAAATGCTATATATTTTTCCTAACAAAAAAAGCATATTTTATTTCAGGAAATGAAAAATAATCCTGTGCATCTAATCACTGAAGAAGATCTGAAACAAGTCTCCGTGTTAGAAAGCATTAGTACAAGTAAAAAGGACAAAAAAGACGAGCGAAGAAGGAAAGCAACAGGTAACAGATGCACAAGGGATGTTCAGAGGTGTTTATGTTTGTTGCAGTGAACTTTGCATTTATTAGGCTGTTTGGAAGGCTGTTTATTTGATTGATTCGTCTTTAATTTTAACTGCTAATGTCAAATGTCTTGCTAATGAGTTAAATTTTAATTATGAAAATGGAAATATTGATTAATTATTCTGTGTTTTCTTTGTGAAAATTAACTTATCACCCTCATCTCTTATTTTCCCCCAGCCCAGTAGCCTTTGTATTAGACTGTCAAACTTGTCAAGGTCGTGTTTATCTCAGAGCTTTTGCACAAATTGTTCCCTGGAATGTCCTCTCCCCAAGGTCAAGTAACAGGTTCCTTCTTTGCATTTCAACCTTACCTTCAAATGCCACTGCCATAGAGAGACTCCTCAGAAGTAAATACAGCCAGTTCTATCACCTTATCTTTAAAGATTTTGCTGTCTTATTTTATTACTGTAATGTGGGGTTTGGGTTTTTTTTTTTTTTTCCTTTTGCAGTTTTGGCCAGAACTGGGCTTAAACCCACCACTCCCAGTATATGAGGCCAGTGCCCTACTCCTTGAGCCACAGGCGCCGCCCTGTAATGTGTTTTATTGTACAGGAACCTCATCCACTCATCTATCTCATTTATTGTTATACTCCTAATATGTACCTAGAACACTACTTGTGTTACAGTTTAGATTACTGAATGAATTTCCCAATAAATCCAACATTTATC
>CAUYQV010056296.1:0-32944 GCA_963574575.1 Galagoides demidoff | reverse complement strand
AAGTAGGGCTTGTGGTACTTTCAGTTAATACCATGTCAGTCTGTTACCCCACTCCCTCATAAACATCTTTACAGGTGCTTACCGTGAAAATGCCCAAGATGAGCTCTCATCTGTCATATTAGTTGGAAGGATACACAGATGCTATTTTTGGAATTGTGTTCCTACATTAATTTTGCGCATGGAAATAATCATAAACACTACTTTGTGTAGATATTAAATGAAAGAATATGCTATTAGTTTTTTTAGCCTTTTTTTTATTGAATGGTAACTGTGTACATTAATGCATTTCTGGGGTACGGTGTAGTGTTTTCACACACAATCCGAAACACTTCCATCAAACTGGTTAACACAGCCTTCATGTCATTTTCTTAGTTATTGTGTTAAAACATTCATATTCTACTCATAGAAAGATTCACTTGTACCCTTGCAAGATAAACCACAGAAGTGAACCCTTGAATCCCCCTCCCTCCACTCATTCCCCCCTCCCCTCTCCCTCCCCCCTCTAGATTTCTTATAAAAAAGAAGCATAGACTACTTTTGAGATTTAAAATGTATTACAGCCTAGACTGTACAGGGAAATTTATTTGATGGAATTTCTCCATTACATTTGTTATTATTTCAGACTACATCGAAATCTTCAATGTGTTGGGCTTGTTCCTTGGTGAAACGTTGGTATTTACTCTTTTCTTAAAAACAACATTCTTAATTTTTTCTTTAAATATTTTGTAGTTTTGGTGGTGGGTTCTTTCAACTCAAGGTCCCATTTGGAACCCTCTAGATCCATCCAAATGTGTTTGCTATACCTATGGCAGACTTGGTTGTTCGTGTCATGCCTTTAACTTACAAACCATTTGGTTTTGTTCTATTTTCTATTCTCAGCTACTAGTTAGGTTCTGTGTAGTTTATCCAATAAGTTGCCGTGCTTTGTAACGTCTTCTGTTCAAACCTAGAGCTTGCTTCACTCTAGGATTGGAATCTGTTGGCTGAACAGCTGTGCTCATTGTGTTGTTTGCCCTCTGAGTTTCCCCAAACCTGCCGTGCCTGCTGTTTGCATAAGTTCACTTAGAGAAAAAGTCTGCCACACTGAAGGTTTAACGGATGCTGGAGCTCCACCCAGATTCAAATATCCAGGGTTGCCAGGCGCGGTGGCTCATGCCTGTCATCCTAGCAGTCTGGGAGGCTGACCCAGGTAGCTCTCTTGAGGTCAAGAGTTGGAGACCAGCCTGAGCAAGAGCAAGACCCCATCTCTACTAAAAACAAAAAAATCAGCTAGGTGTTGTGGTGCATACCTGTAGTCTCAGCTACTTGGGAGGCTGAGATGAGAGAATCACTTAAGCCCAAAGTTTGAGATTGCTGTAAGCTAGGATGACTCCATGGCTCTCTACCCAGGGCAACAGTGTGAGAATCTGTCTCAAAAAACAAACCCCCCCCCCCAAACACCCCAAATATCCAGTGCTGTTTAGTATGATCTTTGTACCGTAACTGTGTTGCCATTTGATGAGGACATCTTGAGATGATCTAAAATGGACCCCTCTTTTGCTGCCATACACATTTCTTCTGGTGGGTGATGGATTACTGACTGTTAAATATGTCCACACAGCGTGTCACTAAATTTCCATGTCAGTGCTTGTCTTGCCTTGTCATTGTCAGGTAGTTCTTGTTGATATCTAACCCAAACCCTTCTTACTGTTGCCAGAGGCAACCAATTTTTCTTGGATCTTTGCCTTAATCATTACATTCCTAAAAGCATTTGAGATTTATTTCAACACGCTGCATCCAGAATGTTATTCTAGATACTACTCTCAAAATTGCACATGGAGCAAAATCTTTCTGCTCAAGATATTGGATATGTTTCAAAGAAGCACAACTTTAACCTTGAAGAGAATAATAAGTGATTAAAAAATAGCAATAATTGTGTGGGGCTAACTGCCATTCTCTTAAAAGCTCCTCTCAGGCACTGAGTTGGCTCGCAGAGAATCTGGTTTTTCTTTTACAATGTGATGGGAAAAGCATTCATTGGCTTTAAAGTAAGGCTGACCTAGGATCACACCGCCACCTATTAGCTTTCTGATCTTAAGGATATTATTTAACTACTTGGAATCTCTTAATCGTACTTGCCTCACAGAATTGTTGAAGGATCAGATGACATTATCAAATGTAAAGTACCTTGCCAATGGTAGGCATTCCACAGTGCTCCTTTCTCTCTGCCAGGCTTGCCAATGCAATGTGACTCTTGTGTAATATGTTGATAAGTACACCAAATTTAATTACTATAAAGCTTCATTAATTAAATCAGAATTTGTAGCTGTTTGGATAGGGTTGAGCAGAAGTTAATTTTTTTTTTTTTTTTTTTGCTAAGAAGACAGGATTAGCTAAGCAAATTTTTCTGGCAAACAGAATGGAGATAAGAAGAAGAGTTAAGCTACTCAAAGCTTTTAGAAAGTCTAATTTGCAGATAAAGAATTAATTAAAAACAATCATTACCTAAGTCATGGAGAGGGTTGGGGAGACAACCTATTTAGGAATGCTTGCCACCAATTGGTGTGCAGGCAGTGTCTGTCTGTGATTTACATGGTGTGCCTCGTTAAAACTCGTGTGCATTTCAGACATTCTCATCAATTAAGATGTGTTTTCCTTTTGATAAATCTGAATCCGTGAGTTTCTCTAACACTGAAAAAGTCAAGCATTCAATCAAGGTAAAGTGCTGTCCAGCGGTCACCAAAAACCACGAGAAAGACCTTCATTTACTTATACTAATTTACGCTATCATTACAATTCCTGTTTTCTCTGCCTTGATTTATTGAATATTTGTTGACAGCCACAAAGGACATGACATTCAGTAATTGAAATAGAAGAATTTTTCTCTTGTCATTAGGATACAGAGATAAATCTTTCCTTCTTTAATAGTGAAAATGTGCTCTCTCTGTCTGCGTGGGAATTCTAATCAGATCAAAGCACTGAAGGATCCCAGGTTTAACAAGGTGTTTAAGGATAACATCTATTGTATATTATACTCCATGCTTTGAATGAATAAGGATGCGGCAAGAGTTAATTGTTTGACTTCCAGCAGTGAATATGAGGATGATCCAGCCCTTCAGCAAAGCCATACAGATGCTACTGATCACCTGGTAATTACCAAGGATGTGCAGGGTTATGGCCCTCTGCTTAGCACAGGTGGAGGGGCTGGCCTCAGCTGCAGGCTTAAGGGCACACCATAGATGATTAGCATTATTAAGAGATTTTCATGGATGCAATTATTTGTTGCATGTTTCTATTAAAACCTGCAAATTTTGACCATTAATTCTTTGTCTGAGAGTTACTAAGAAGTAATTAGAAATAAGAAGACCGAGTTGGATCATACTGTTTGTCTGCCCCTCCTGGTGCTACAATTTTGGTCTTTTATTCACATTATTATCTGAATATGTGTGAGCTGGAAGCTATAGCTGGTTATCTTTGAGAATAAGACTGTTATAGGCGCTGCAGAATATGATTGTTAGGAGCTCTGAGTCAGACTTTCTGGACTTAAATCTCATGACTCCATTGAAGCGCAGAAGAGTTTAAACCCCCTGAGCAATGGCTTCCCTGTCTCCTAAGTGGGAATAGGAGAACATACCTCATAAGAGTATTATGAGGGTTAAGTGCAATATTGTCAGTAAAATATTTAATATGAGTCTTCATATATATGTATATTTATTTATACATATACAATGCAAAATAAATAGTAGTAATTTATCATTACTACCAGAAGTCTAATAGGTCAAATGTTTTGATGTTCAAATGAGAAAATGATGGATTCTGGAAACAATTGATCATTGAGTTCAATAAGCTTCAGGATGCATGATTAAGCAGAGGTTTATGGGTGCTTTTGGAAAGAGTTGGAGAGATGTGGGGGTTTCATAAATAACAAATCAGGCCAGACTATGCTCAGAGCAGGAGCCTGTATTAGACTCAGGGTCCATGGATTTCAGAGATATCCTTTCTAAGTCTTTTAGAATTCCTTAATGGAAAACTGAAAATTTGGGGTTAATACATGGCTTAGGGTACCATCTCTCCCTGTTATCTCTCTCAGTGTTCTCCAGTACAGCATTCTGTTTTCCTTTATCACACCAGAAGTCTAATTATTTTGCTGATTCATTTGTTTATTTATTCTTTTCATGAGGGAAGGAACGATGCCTGTCTCCATCACATCTGCATCCTCCTGCACTCATACAGGACCTAGCCCGTAGCTGGCAATCGTTACATATTTGTAGAATGAGTAAGAAAGGAGAGCAGTCTTGGTTGGTTAAAAAGGTGTGATCCCAAAAACTCCCAGAGAAAGAGGTCTCTGTTAGAGTGCAACTGCTCAGTCAAGTTCTCTCCTGGTTAGATTTATTTAACAATTTCATCATTTACAGGAAGACATAGAAGGCTTGCTAATCATATCTATAGATGGAAGAAATTGAAAGAGGTAGCTAATATCATAAAGCAAAATTTAAAATTAGCTCAATAAGCTAAACTTCAAGTCAATAAGATTGAATGAATGAGAAAGAAAAAATAAAAATATCTACTTAGGTTAAAAACTCAGTTTCCCAGATAAGTAGATCAAATAGAGATAAGGTCCTATAGAAAGTCATTTGGAAGAGACTTGGGTTTTAACTGGCCACACATTAATCTGAGTCTGTAACGCTACATCATGGTAGATTTTTAACATAAAGCTCCCCGAGACCATTGGTTCTTGACCCTGGCTACATATTGGGATCTCCTGGGGCACTAGTGAATAAACAAATAAACAAGCAAAAAGACACCGATGCCCAGTCCTCACTACCATTGATTTTGAGTCAGTATTTTTTTAGGAAAGATTTGGGTATTGTTTTATTTTGCTGTTTTCTTTTTTGGTTCCCAAGCATTCTAATGTATAGGTAAGATTAAGAACCTCTAGCCTGACTTTGTTCTTACCAATAACTACATATCATCCATAATCTGTTTCTAGCATTCCACTTTCTGATCCTTACCTTCCGTATTTCTAAATTAACCCCACTGCCACATTTTTGTGCTGTAGGACCTCTGATCCACTGACTGTGCCAACTCTGGCTCATCCCCTCACTTCACTCCATGGTCCATTCTAGTAATCAGTGCCTTGCATACACCTTCAATACCTTCGCCTACCCACCTGACACACCCTAACCCTGATGGAATCTAAGACAGCAGGTCATGGCTGGAGAAAAGCATGCAAACATGCTGATGGGTCTCACTGAAAATTCATGACTACCAATATCAGGTAGAAAAGGCCCCCTGGGACTCGTGGTACATCTCCTTAGTCAATTTGCTCTCTCATTCTTTTGCACCTTTCTCCTCTCCCACACCTCAAACCAATCCTCTTCTCACTCCCAGCTGATGACTCTGCTTCTCTCGCAGAGATGAAGGAATCAAAAAACTGCCATAGTTTCCTGCTAAAATCTTGTCGCCTACCTGCATCTGGACCCGTGTACTCTTCCTTCCCTCCTGTTAACTGAGATGAATCATCCCTGCTCCTCACTAAAGCCAGCGCTTCCCATGTGCCTTGCATCCTGTATTCTCTCTTGCTCAGGACTCAGCTCCTGCAACTGGCTGCCAGTCCAGTCTTGCTTCATCCATTTTCCCTTTTTCCCTACATCATCCTCATCATCTTACAAATAATATAATACCTTCTAGCTTTTAAAAAAGTCTTTTGAATCTGATTTATTATTATTATTTTTGGTAGAGACAGAGTCTCACTGTGTTGCCCAAGTTGGTCTCAGACTCCTGATCTCTAGCAATCCTCCAGCCTTGGCCTCCCAATGAGCTGGAATTATAGGGGTGAGCCAACACACCTGGCCGGTATTCTATAAGCTTTAGCCCAATTTTTCTATTCCACTTTAGACAAAAGAGTTGTCCAGACTCACTGTCTCTGGAACCCACTCCACTCAGAATTTCCCCTCTTCTGCTCCACCAAAGACTATGTCAAGGTCCCCAGTGACTTCCATGTTGCTAACTCCATGATCAGTTCTCACCAGTTACCATCCCTTCTAGTTCTTTATTGTCCTTTACCCTTTTAATCACTTGTTTTCTGTTGTGAACTTTAAACTTTCTGGTGTTGTATTAGACCCATCAAAATCTTATCTGGCCACTTGGTTTCCATAAAAAGAATATTTTAACATCCTACTTAACCTCCGCTTTCATTTCTGTGTTTACTGCTATTACGTTTTTTTCATCATGTAAATAAAATCTTATGTCCCTCAGGTCAGTGCTTTGGGGACATTTGCTAACTTTGGGGTTTTGTAATGTGTCTTCTGCCTCCTACTCCCTCATTGTATACTAATTGTCTGAAATTCTTTACCTAGCTCTATTTTGTTTACCTGGTAATTTTCACAGCATTTTGTCTCGTTATGAATTCTGCATTTTTGAGGTAGAATCCCCTCCTTGGTTGTACGTTTCTCTAACTGTCCCCACGTATTTCTCTAGTTCCTCTGCTTTCCGCTGTCTTTAATTCTTCCTGTGATCTTTACTTTGAGACTTCTTTGACAAGTTTTTTATATATAGTCTCTTACTTTTAAAATGTTTTTCTTCTTCCCAGCCAGCTTGCGCCACTGTTCTTGTGGTGATATTTTCACTTATTTCAGTTTTGTCCAAGTCTGAGGAGGATGGTCCAAGTTGATTCTTATCTTCTCTTTGTGTATTTAAATCTTATCTCATCTTTTTAGTGGCAGCTTGTAAAGCCTATTTCTGTCCTTAGAGTTTAAAAACCTGACAAGTAGGCACGGTTCTCATTTCCTTTCAACCAAGGTACTTGAAAGTGCAGCTTCCACACACTTCCCCCTCTTCTACACTTCCATTTACTTCTAAGTTCTTTGCAATCTGGTTTCTCTGTCAAAATCTAATAAAACTTCTCTAAGAAAATTCATTGCTGCCTTTCTACCGTCCCCTCAGTACTTATCTGGCTGGACTCCCTCACCTAAAGCCCTCTACCTTGGGATCCTATGTTGACATTTTCCCTCGAGTTTCTTCTTCTCCTTTTTCTTTTTGGGCATCTTTTCCTCTGCCTCCTCTTTAGCTCTTACTCTTCTCCCAGGCTCTGTTCTTATTCCACATAAGCTTCTTGGGGGAGCTTGTCTACTCATGTAACAGGGAGTTACAGGGAGGCTTCACATGACTGGCTCCATTTTGTTTCTGAGCCCCTGTGGTAGTATCTGTTAGGTTGAAAGCTTCTACCTAGGTTAGAAGGAAGGTAACAACTGCCTCTTACCCAAAGCTAACTCCCAGGAAGGAAATAAAAGCATAGATACGAGTACCAGTGCTATGTTGAAGATTTGTAAGAACACCCTAACCTGACCTTCATCCTCCCACCAAGGATGATGAAGAACTGACCAAGAACAAAGAAGTTTTACAACATCCTCAGACCCGCACTGACACCCAGATGTCTGCAGTTGGTCCTCGGTTACTTCTTGTAACCCAACACCTCTCCTTTCTCCTTCCCTTAAGATAAAAAGCAGCGTAAAATTCATACTAATTTAAGATGGTTTTTTAGAACCGTAGTCTGCCATTTTCTCAGTTTGCTGGCTTTCCGAATAGAAGTCTCTTCCTTGCCCCAACACCTTGTCTCTCAACTTCTCAGCTGTTCTGCCAAGCTCTAGGTAGTAGGAATTTGGACCCTGTTACACCCAGATTCCTTTAACTAACCCCTCTGCCTTGGTGCTGTTTCTGTACTGACTTCTGTCCTTTCTCACCCTCCCATCTCATCCTCCCAAATCCATTTAACTATTACTTTCTCCAGGAAGGTTTTCTTTTTTTTTTTTGAGACGGAGCCTCAAGCTATCCCCCTGAGTAGAGTGCCATGGGATCACAGCTCATAGCAACCTCCAACTCCTGGGCTCAAGCCAGTCTCCTGCCTCCGCCTCCCAAGTAGCTAGGACCACAGGCGCCCGCCACAACGCCCGGCCATTTTTTGGTTGCAGCCATCGTTGTTGTTTGGCAGGCCTGGGCTGGGGATTCGAACCCGCCACCTTAGGTCTATGTGGCTGGTGCCTTAGCCGATTGAGCCACAGGTGCCGAGCCGGAAGGTTTTCTTTAATCCTAAGATTAGACTATTGTCTCCTCCACTGTGCCCTGTGAGTTCACTGGCACCATTACCGTACACTGCACATCAGTTATGATGAAATGACCTGTTATTTTCTTAAGGGCAGAAACTATGACTATTCTTATGTCCCTGTGCCTAGGATGGAACTTCATTCAGAGCTTTCTCTGAATGAAATGAAATCCTTTTTATCATCTAGCTGAGAGTGTGTATCAGCTCGATAAAACATTTTAGAAATGATGATCTAGATAACATTTTCTCTTGTTAACCTTCTGTGGTATCTTCCTAGTTCTGACTGGATCACTATTGTATATCTGTGTAGTTGCCTTCGGCCGTCACTCATAGGCTGACTCATGGCTAACTCAAAGCCTTTTCTGAGCCCCCACTGCTGTCCCAAACTCCTGATTGTTCCAGGACCTCCTACCCCCTGCTTTCAAGCACTTCTCCTCCTGCTACAGAGTTTCTGCTTCTTTGAGGTCTCCAACACCCAGGCCACATCCTTTGAGGAGGGAGCTGCTTCTGAGTTCCTCATTTGAGTGTGATATGTAAGTTGGGGGCTTGGAGCAGGGGCCAGGCAGGGCAGCCTGGAAAAGAAAGTGCAGAGTCAGAAGGCAGCTGTATCAGTTTCCTAGAGCTGCTATAACAAGTCTCCACAAACTTGGAGGCTTAAGACAACATAGATTTATCCTCTCATAGTTCCGAGGTCAGAAGTCTGACAACAGTTTTACTGGGTTGAAGTGTCGGCAGGGCCACTTTCTTCTGGAGGTTCTGGGCACACTCTATCTGCTGCCTGTGCCAGCGTCCAGCAGCTGCAGCATTCCTTGGCTCCTGGCTGCATTGCTCCAATCCCTGCTTCTGCCTTCTCATTACTTTCTTCCTGACTCCAATTTTTCCTATGTCCCTCTTATGAAAGGAACCCTGTGATGACACTAGCTGATTGCTCAGATAATCTCTTCATCTCAAGATTCTCAATCATATCTGGCATACAAGGTACGACTTACGGGTTCAGGGGACTAGGGCATGGATATTGAGAGGGGCCTGAGCAGCATGGAAACACGAGCAAACTACTGTTAGTGAAATAAGAGCCAGAATCTTTGCTTTTTAGCCAATATGAGGGTCAAAACATATGTATATAAACGGGCATTAAAGGAAGAAAAACTGTTGCTCTGATGCTGATCTAGGGAACAGAAAACCAATAACGTGAAGGGGAAAAGTTCTGAATTTTGTATAAAAGTAATAAACTCTAGAGTCATTTATATGAACTACCTACAATATGTGTCTAAATATTAGAGAGCAAATGATACTCTCTAACGAATTAGTTTATTAGATTATCATAAAGCAGGGGGCCTGGAGTGCTCAGTAGCTCTAAACGAGCTCTCCCTTTAACAGGGATACGAGGCAACCAGGCTGCAAGACTCCAAACAAAGAAAACAAAGAATGTTTAGACTTTTAGAGCTTGCTTGCTTTCTTCTGCATCTTTTTTTTTTTTTTTTTTAAAGAAGGCCATGGGTAAGAGAGATAACTGGCTAAGGAACAAAAAAAGGGAAGAAAGAAGAAAGTCCTTTATCTGCAAAGCTTGACTTGCCCGTGTAAAATACACACACACTGAGGCAGGAGAGCTGCCGAACTGAGCATGCGGGGTGGGGAGGGTGATTCGGAGATGGCTTGCTTTTGTTTTCCCAGAAGCCACTTTTTAATTATGAATCTGGGTGGGCAAAGGCGGATGTGATTCTTTTAGGGCCAGACAGTGTATTCCAGAGTTGTGTCTGGCTGTCGGGAAGTGGGCATTTTTCTATAGGCTCTCGCTCCCTGTTGGCTGAGAACTATTGGTGGAGTTTTCTCCTCTGCTTCCTGGCTGCACTGTAGCTGGTAGGTCCCCGCCATGGGGGAGAAGACCTGCAAGCAGTCAGAAGATGCCCACCCAGGAGCACACCTGGAAGGCACTGTCAGGCCCAGAGGAGTCTGCCCTCACTTCTACCTGCCCTCAAATTGCTGCGAGTGCAATTCGGTAGGCAGGATGTAGTGTAGGGGACCTAAGGTAAGAAGCACAGAAAAATCCCCTCTCAAACCATAGGCGGGGTGCAAGAAGGGCCCCATGATATTATGCCATCTCTTTGTCCAGGGAAAGATGCTACGTGTTCCTCATGGAACAGGCCTGGGCTGGGAGTGTGATATGGGGTCACAGCCTGTGAGTACTGCTGCCTCTTGCAGAGCCTCTGTCCTCCCCACGTAAAACGAGAACAATAGTGTCTCTTTTTTAGGACCACTAGTTGAAGTTAAAGAGAGAGAATGTGTGTCAAGTGCTCTGCATGTCGTCAGAGACAGACCTATACCTATAAAGGGGAGTAGTTGTTTGGTTAAAAGGAAATGAATAGGACAAAAAAGGGCCAAAACAAAACAAAGCAAAAAGAGAGAGAGAAAAAAAAAAAAAACAAGCAAAAAGAAAAGGGGAAAAAAGAAAGGTGACTGATTATCACCGAGGCCTCTGTTACAGGAAATACGTCCCACATGTTCACGTTCTTTCCAAATAAAGTCTGCAGCTATTTCAGGACCGGGAAGTGGAGTCACGCATACATTTCCCTCGGGTCTCTGTCCCCATCTCTTCCCATTCCCCCACTGTGCTTCCTTGGCATTCCCTGGGCAGGATTTCTGACTTCAGATGCATGTTCCCCCATTCAGGGTTGTTTTACAGTTGCTAGAGTGACCCCGCTAGCCTAGTGAGCAAAGGTCAGGCCCTGTCTGTTGGAGGAGACTTGGTCTCCTACTTGGGTCGTGGGTAAGTAAACTGCTCTAGTTGTCAGCCTTGTTCGTTCATGAAGTCCAGATCACATTTGGCAGCAAATGACCTTTGCAATTTGGGGTAGACGTTCACTTGCTCATTGCTTCTTGGAACTCAAGTGGTTAGTATTTCATCTGCCATAGGCTTGCTGACCCCAAGGCCCACAAAGCCAGGCAAGGGAATTCTTCAGGCTGGCGTCGGGCTCAGTCATGTCAGGGACAGCACTGTTGGTGACACAATAGCTTTCTCCTCCTCCTTATATAACACTGGTAAGGGGAGTCTAGTTCAGAAAGCAGAATCACTGGCGAAAGCCCCCCAAAAGGAGCTGTGCATTGCTTCACCATAGAAACAAATAATCGCTCCCAGACTAGCAATGTCACTACCTCCCCAGAATAGAATAGGTCAAAGTAATGGCCCAGGGACTTGATGTCCTGGCTGCAGAGGGACACACTCACTCCCACTCCTGCACACTCACACACTTGGTGCTGGTGAAGGACTGGTTCAGATCCTGCTATCTGGGTCACTCTCTGGGAAGGATTTTAGAGCCAAGACCCCGTAAGATTCCAGTGGGATGAATGTTGCTAACTTATGCTGCCGCACAGCTTCCATTGTGTCTTCTGTGGGAGGTGGCATGTTTTGATGGCTCTGAATCAGGACTATGAGTTCTCCTAGCTTATTAAACCATGAGCATGGGCACTTCTCTGCTTCCTATTCAGGGCGACTAGGGAGGTAGAGGACCCTCTGACCACCGAGATGGGCAGAGGGGGAGGAGGTCACTGGGCAGGGGTCACTGTGAGTTTGGAAGCTTAAGGTGCCCTGGCACTGTGCTCACATGGATGCCTGTTTTTGTAAGATTTCTAAAAGAAGGAGATTTTGCCTGTAGTTGGTGAAGAACACTGTCTCTTTCCACTGTGGCTTACCCTCTGTCACATTTACAGCATGGGGGTGGCAATGGAGGAGCCAGAAACCTCTGGGGAATCGGATGAAAGGGAAGCCGAGTTGGAAATGCATTCTGTTTGAAGTTAATGAGATATATTTATGTGACTTATAGTCACTTTTGTGTATACATATTTCTAGTAGTTAATCAAGACAAGTATGTTATTTTTCTGGATTTTTGGGATGCTAAGCTATTTCCAGTTTCTAAAATTTGTAATTTTTGTAATTACTTTTCTCATTCTGAAAATATTCATATTTGTATCTAATTTTGTGATTATAATTTATATTTTCTTTAAAAGGAGCCTCTAATTGTATAAGTTCAGACCCCATAAACCTAGATCTGTTTTCTCATCCCCAGAGAAACACCTCTTGGAGCCTCCTTCCCACCTCCCTTCTCCTCCTCCCTCCCTCCCTTCCTTCCTTCTCTTTTTCCTTCCTTTTTTCTTTCTCCTTTTCCTTCTTCTCCTCCTCCATCTTCCCCTCTTCTTTTTCTTATTCTTTAGGGGCTGGGGCTTTGCAGTATTCACCTGAGTTTCTGATTTCTTGCTCCTGTTTATTTTCTTTTAGAATCAAGGGGAAAACATTTCATGTATATAAAGGGTTAAGTAAGATTTTATAGAATGGCTTGATAACCCCGTGACCATATAAAATGGGAATACCCACAAAAGATTTGTGTCCTGAGTTCTGAATGTCCCCCTTGGAAGGTCGTCTGGATAATGACTGTCCCCTACCTCATCTGCCTCTACCACTGGTTCTGGCTCACCCCTCCCCTCCTCTGAGGACACCCTACACTTTCAGGTTGGCCTTCCCAGTACATAGGATTTTTTTTTAATAATTTTTTTTGGGGGGGAGTTTTTTTGCAGTTTTTGGCCAGGGCTGGGTTTGAACCTGCCACCTCCAGTATATGGGGCTGGCACCCTACTCCTTGAGCCACAGGCGCTGCCCCTGTACATAGGATTTTTCACAGCTCATGTCTTTGCGTTTAATACTCTTTGCTCAGCATCTTTTTACCTTTTTTTTTTTTTTTTTACCAAAAATGCTAAATCACTGTGTTTCTCAATCCCAAGTAAGGAAGAAGTAGCATGTTAATGTTTAGGGAAGAGTTGCTGGAGGCAACCCCACTTGGAAGATTTAAAGTCTCAAAAGTAAACAAAGAGACTCCTGAAAGTGAATAAAGACAAAGTAAGAGAATGAAACACAGAAAACTGAAAATAAAGAAGTGTTCTCAGCCTGAGTCCAGTTGGTTTAGAACAGTGGTTCTCAACCTTCCTAATGCCATGGCCCTTTAATACAGTTCCTGTGGGTCGCGACCCACAGTTTGAGAACTGCTAGTTTAGAAGGAAGCAGCTGCCCACACTTCCAAGTGCCACAGCCGGCATCGTGGAATCACTGATGCTGGTGACGGCTGAGGTGGGGGTTTGGAATACAAAGGCAAACATTTGAAAAATTCTCAGAGTAATAAATTTTAAAGTTTTAATTTTAACGGAATGCCTGTAGTCCAGGAGGCTCGCTCTTAGAGTATATATCATTCTTCAGTAATTTTGATCAAATAAGATGTATTTTATTAAATTCCTTGAATTAGGGGGAAGTGTGGCATATAAGTGAAGACTCAGTTTTGGGGTCAGATAAGCCTGGTCATATATCCTAGTTCTACCTGGTTAGCTGTGGACCCCTCTGAGTATCATTTCTTAATCTATAAAATAAGAGTCATAATCTGTACCTTGTAGGATCTGTAAGAGATTGTCCATCTATTAATTAATTTCTACTAAGGAGTATAGAGAAATTACTGTGTGAAGCTTTTTGCAAAATCATTTTCTAGTCAGTTCCTGGCTTGTCATTCAAATTGCAGCCGTGACAGATTTCGAGTGTTGCAAGAAAAGGTTAGCACTTCATCAGCTGTCTGGGCATTAAATAGACACGAAAATATTTGTTACAGTATTTTCTTTCCTGTTATTTTTAGGTTTCTTTTCTTCAATATTTTTATTTTCTGGGAGCAATAGGAGAATAAGTTGTACTGAGAATAAAATCCGAACTCCAAGGGCAGTTGGCTGGAGGAGGGAGAGCAAGTGGTGTGATCTCACCCAGGATGCGTAGAACCAGGGTGTTCAGCACGCTGCCCCCAGGGTGAAGGGCTCAACTACAACTTGAACTTTACCTTAGAATTGAAAATGATGTAACTTAAACATTTGTACCCTCATATTAATTTGTAATAAAATATAATAAAGAAAAAAAAAATCCAAACTCTGCCTAGGCCCTGCCCACCTCAGGGGCTCTCATGCTATTTCTTTCTTTCCTTCCTTCCTTCTCTCCCTCCCTCCCTCCCTCCCTCCTTCCTTCCTTCCTTCCTTTCCCTCCCTTTACCCTCCCCTCCCTTTTCTTCCCTCCCTCCCTCTGTCCCTCTCTTTCTTCCTTCTTTCTTTTTCTCTCTTTCTTTCGACAGAGTCTCACTTTGTTGCCCTTGATAAGGTACTGCAGTGTCATATCTCACAACAACCTCAAACTCTTGGGCTCAAGTGAGCCTCTTGCTTCAGCCTCCCAAGTGGCTGGGACTATAGGTGCCTGCCATAACGCCTGGCTATTTTTAGAGATGGGGTCTTGCTCTACCTCGGGCTGGTCTCAAACTTCGGAACTCAAGCAATCCACCCCCATCAGCCTCCCGGAGTGCTAGGATTACAGGTGTGAGCCATCGCATCCAGCCATGCTATTTTCTTTTCACACCACGTTCTCCTGTACCCATTGCTCAGATCTGGGGATGCACCACACCCTTTTTCCTTGATGGGCCTTTACAAGTTGTTCCTGCTGTATGGATTTCCCATCCCCTAACTCTTGGCAAAGTTGGCTCCTTTTCATCTTTTACTTCTTAGCTGAGAAGATACCTCCCTAGAGACCTTCATCTTATACATGTTCTTGCCTGTTACGTTCCATGTGAGGTCCGGCTACTCTGCCTTAGGCACACTGATGACAAACACTTATTGGTTGGACATGTGAGTTCACTTGTATTCCTTCCTTCCCTCACCTGGGGGCAGAGAATTTTCCTATCTTATTGGTGAATGCTTCTGATGCCTAGCACAGAGCCTGGCACCTTCAGGCCCTTATATGTGTTCTGAATGACTACTAATGAATAAATTGTAAACCTGTAAAAAGGTAAAATAAAGTGAAGGAAGGAGTGAGGATAAGTGACAGAGGATGGCAGAGTGAGGAGGTACTGGAGCATGAACAGACGTCTTGGGATCTGGACTGTGGTGGGCAGTGATGGCAAATCAGCAATAGCAGAAGGAAAGAGGAAGCCACAGGGTGGGCAGGGCCACTGTCTGCTAAGGAAGAGAGGCTTCCGAGCCACCTGGTCCAGGCACTCATTTTAGTTCTCAATAGGAAACTGGCTTCTAATTTCTTTGCATGGTGTAGGAACAAAAAATAATAACCCATCACACTATTCAGAATGCAGGAAGGCATCCCTGGAAAGTGGCCATGGACACAAGTGCTGCTTACCCTGAACTTCACCCGTTCCCTCGGGAGACCCTCACCCACTTATCCCTAACCAGACCCCACCTAACCCAGCCATGACACCAGTGGCTTTTCTGGTTGTTTACTATGCATTAAAATTTGTGTTTCCCAGAGTTATCAGTGAACCCATATAGGGAGAGCTGGTGTGGAGAAGTCGTTACAACTGCAATCTTTGGTGTCAGATGCCAGCTCTGCCACTTGGAAGGGTATCAACTTGGACATTTTATTTAATTCCTTTAAGTTTGATGTCCCTCATGTTTAACATGGAAATAGTCACTGATAGAGATGGTTATTGAGGTTGATATCTGCAAATAGTTAAGAGTTCAATAAAAATTCATTACTATGAGTCCTTCCAAACCATATTTATCTTTTAATCAGCTCCTGTGGCTGTAGAAAGCTTAGAATATAATCAACAGAAATAAACTGAGACCCCTGGAGCCAGAAAAATAAAATTTATTGGATAAATAAAAATTTGATAAAGAAAATTTATCACTAGCTTAAAGAACTCAGGGGAGAGCTGACCAAGAGGAGGGCCATAGCAGTTGGGGGTCTCAGAAGTGGGAAGGCACATGCTTCCTTCCAAGGTGCTGTTGCCACAGCTGGCTCTGCTGTGGGTGCTCTTGTTGGCATTAGATTTAACTGCCCTGGAGCGAGAATGAGATGCCTGCGTTGGGTTTGGGCCTTTCCCTGTGCTCAGAAGAGCTAAAGTATGGGATTGGTTATCCCACCAAAGCCACATGGAGCTAGGAAGGACAGTTCCATGAGGACAAGATGCTGGGTAGACACAGCCATGTAGACGCCCTAGATCCATTCCTGGTGGTCCTGAGCATCTATCTGCCCAGCAAACTTTGCTTGCCTAATTTTTAAGCTTCTCCCATGTCCAGATTTAATGACCTTCAACCATAACCCAACAACATTTCCTCCTACCTTTCCAGATAATTGTTCCTTCTTTTGAATGACTTCTGTAATGTTGATTCACTCAGACATTCATTTAGTCAACAACTATTTATTGAACACCTGCTAGGTATCATGTTCTGTCCTGGGGGCTGGTTGAACCAAAGAAATTCTATGCTCTCAAGGTCAAGGACATACTTCCCAAAAGGTGCTAATAAGAGAAGCAGAAGACAGGGAGGGGTGTGGCATGAGGGGAGGGGTGTGGCAGGCAGGGCAGGGTGTGCTCTGGTTGGTTATTCTTGTTTCTAGGCGTCTGTCCTTCAACTGATCACATTTGGTGACTGGCAAGAATGACCAGCTGGCTTCAACCCCTCTGGATCGAGCAGCTTTAAGTGCTCTGGCCCTGCCTGGTGGTGGGTGCTGAGTAAATGTATGTTGAATGAATGGATAAGTGCACCCCTCGTAGCATGGCTTCGGGATGGGTGTGTTTTCTCCTGTGAGCCGGCCAGCCATCCTCCCAACTGGGACACTGCAGGTGGCCTGGGCTCTGCTCTCACAGGGACTCTAGATACACAGTGTTTTTGACTGACTGACTGACTAGCTAAATAAGACATTTGCGTAACCCTCAGGTAGGCAGTCTCTCTGCTCAGGAATCGCATTCATTTCTTGGTGTTTTCTTTTTTTTTTTTTTTAATTGTTATACATGCTTTCTGAATTTAAGACCAACTGTAAGACACAGATGAGAAAAATACTTATCCCTCACAACTTAAGTCACAGGATCATGACATCGGGATGAATCACACACAGCATGTGAAGGAACCTCGGGAGAGCACCTGGCCCCAGGGTGCCATGGGTATTGTGGCGACAGCAATAATCCTTTAAGGGGAGCTAGAATCCTATTAAATCTGCTCCTTCTGTATTTAAAGTCCATGTTTACAAAAAAGGAGAGAACTCAGTGAATCTTCTTTTAAGGACTTGGTCTAAAAGAAAACAAGACAATGGAATGCTTTGAAATATTTTTATTAGGCATTTGTGTAAAACAGAGCAGTGTGGATGCCAGAATGTTCGGATGTGGACTCTACCATAGCAGGGTTCCTGGTTTTTCACTACAGACCCATGAATGGGCTGCCATTGACACTGCTCTCTGGTTCCGATGGTAGCTGTGTTGTGAGTATATTTAGCTTATGATAAATGCCCGAGAGGATGGATATCATCTGTTTCCAGTTTAGTTGTGTTTTGGAGCATGGTTCATTTTTTTCCAGATGAATGAATATTAAGCCTTTTCCACATCCTGGGGAAAGTTAGGGTTGGATTTGAAAGTACAAATTGCCAAACTTGTGGAAATCAAATTAAAAGTGAATGTAAAGAGGTATTGATTCTATTTAGAAACATTTGTCAGAATATACTGTACTGTTCCATGAAAATAGCATGTTTTGGGTGAAAAATTAGATACCAATGTTGACAGACCAGAAATCATTTCATTCACAAGTTGAGTACTTGGAGGGTCATGGCCTTTGTTAGAAATCAGGTGTAAATGGTCTTGGTGGCTACACAGTGTTTGCATATAAGATTTAAAACTTTTCAAAGCCACTTTTTATCCAAGTGTTGTCAGACTTTCAGATCTCTAAGAGTGCGTTAACCTTGAAATTTGCATCTGCATAGGCAAAGCAAAATATATAAAATATTTTCAGCATTATCACTATCACAAAAGGATTCATTCCAGGCTACTGAAAAAGGAAGTTTAGCCAGTGGCATTTATTTATTAAGATAGTGATCTTCAAAGAAAAATTGACTGCCTTCAAGTAGATGTCAAAACCAGAGGGGATTTTACAATGATCGCACATCCCTTTTCTGTGTCTAGAGAGCTAGTGATGGTGAGTGACCACTCCAAGGTTCCTTCTCTAACAAGTGACGGAGTTGGGGCTGAACCCCAGACTTCCACTCTTTCTACCTTATCCCTTTGTCTCCCTGAAGTGAGAATTTAAATTAGCAAGATAGATAGGTAGTGGTCTTAGTCTGTTCAAGCTGCTCTAATAAAATACTCAAAACTGGAAAATTTATAAAGAACAGAAATTTATTTCTCACAGTTCTGGAAGCTAGGAGGTCCAAGGTCAAGGCCCTTGGCAAATTTGGTGTCTGGTGAGGGCTGCTATCTGTTTCCAAGGCAATGCCTTGAATGCTATGTCCTCACGCAGAGAAAGGGCAAGAAGGGCCAAATGCTATGTGAAGCCTTTTTTATAAGATTCTTAATCCCACTTATGAGGGAGCTGCCCTCATGACCTAATCACCTCCTTAAGACCCCACCTCTCACTATGACAGTAGTCCCTTCTTGTCTGGGGTTTTGCTTTCTGAGGTACAGTACAATAAGATATTTTGAAAGCAGGGAAGAGAGAGAGAGAGAGAAGACGGAGGGAGACGGAGAGACCACATTCACTCAACTTTTATTATAATACACTGTTATAATTATTCTATTATTACATTTTATGTTATTCATCTCTTACTGTGCCTAATTTGTAAATTAAACTTTATCATAGGTATGTAAGTATGGGCAAAACATAGTATATAGGGTTTGATACTGTTCAAGTTTTCAGGCATCCATTGGGGGGTCTTGGAATGTATACCCTGTAAGTAAGAGGGAACTACTGTGTCCATCTGGAGCGATTCAACATTAATTTTGGAAAGATATAAATATTGAGACCATAGCAGTAGTCCTCAGAATTTCTCTTTATGTATATATTTTAATAAGAGGACTACTGTGTAAAGAATGGGATATAAACAAGGTTGATCATTTTTTTCTTGTGCTTCTACATGTCTATGTTCCTCTCACCCCCTTTCTCACCTCTGAGGAAAAAAAATAGGTAAGAGAGGGTGTGTTTCAGCATGCATTTGTGAGCATATTAATGAACCTGGTTTCATAGCATAGAGGCCAGAAAGATCGCTTCTCTTGGTCTCACTCTGGTCTTGGTGCCACCAAGTTGCTTGATCTTTAATGGGCTGTCCAGGCTGAAAGTTACCGTGGTCCCCTCACAGGTCTGCTCCTTTATCCACCTTATCATTTTAACCAAGCACCCCTCTTGTTTTCAATAAAATCTGAAAAGTCTGAAATGGAGTTAACTATATTATTTTAAAATGTAAAACAGTATTGGCTGGGTGTGGTGACTCACAAGCATAATCCTAGGCCACTGGGAAGCTGAGGCGAGAGGATTGCTCAAGCCCAGGAGTTCAAGACCAGCCTGAGGAAGAGTAACACCCTGTCTCTACTAAAAATAGAAAAATTTGTTGGACTTTGTGGAGAATACCTGTAGCTTCAGCTACTTGGGAGGCTGATGCAGGAGAATTGTTCAAACCCAGGAGTTAGCAGCTGCTGTGAACTAGGCTGACACCTAGTCTGGGGCAACAAAATGAGACTGTCTCAAAGAAAAAAAAAAGCAAAATACAGTGACTTGTTTCTTTCCATATCTTAGCAATAAAAAAACTTAGAATGTCGCTTTTCAAGTTGTGATATGTTTGGATGTCAACAATGTAACTTTGAGATGAAGGAAAATATGTAAAAATCACTTCACAGATTTTTTTTCCAGTAAACAAAATTATGCTTGGAAAGATTATATTTTATTAAGCCAAAACCTCTTCTTTTATATCTATATTATAAAAATGTATAGGTTATTATAAGTAAGAAAAAAGAATTTGTCTTAGATCAAAATTCTTAAATTGCTGGAACTAAGAATAAAGTAATAGCTATCATTTGTGGAACGTTCTGTGGTTCAGTAACTTGCCTGAGGTTCTTACCACTGAAATATATTGTTTTTATTATCTGTTCAAAGGGATACATTTACTAACTCTTTGGTAAAGCTCCTAGTTCTGCTTTAACTGTATTCGATTCTTGTTAAAAGCTTAGGGGAATATGAGTCCTTGGTGCATTGATTGAAATGCATTTTTCAATGATTGGTATATCATGAAAAACAGAAATTGAAAGTTATACTTTTTTCTAATGTATCAGTTGGGATGCCTTTTCTTCTTGAGTGATTACAATTGATTTTTTAATAAAAAAGGAAAGAGATTTAGAAATCTGAGCAATTATATATTTCTTGGTATTTTATTCCTAATGAAAACGATACTCTGATGTTCAAGAATATAATAATATGAGTTGGAATTTTTTTTTAAAAAACATCTCTTACAAAGGCTTTGGCTCTCTTGATGGTTTTGCACCTATATTAGATAAACTAATTAGAATGGTCTAGATGGGCACACTCAGAAGTTCTAAAATGTTCTCAAAGGGAGGTTATAAATGTCAGGCACAAAGTCTGAAAGATCACATCCTCCCTGTGTCCATTAGTGATGGCACCCAGTCGATCACACCCTGACATGCTAAGTCAGTCTTTCCACAGGTGAATGCCTTTAATCATTCCTTCCTTCTGACACCCTCCTACCCTGTGACTCTAACTGATATATTTGTCTCATTTATTGACTGACTTTATTGTGATTTCTTATTGTTGTTAAATCTAAGGTAGCTCATTTGATGCTTGTGCTGAACTGACAATGAAGGTCCACTTTCTCGTGTGTCCCTTCACTGGAACCCCATAACCTCTTCCAAGGAGTTCATAAACATTAGTTAAAAGTCAGTGGCAGTCTCCTGTTATGTTCGCCTCCACCTTCTTTCTCTAGGGGAGTGTACTTTGCTGAGCCCCACACCCATCCCAACTGCACTCACTTTTCCAGAAAGCACTATTGACAAAGACTGCACCCAAGTCATGGAAGTCTAACAGGGCTCCACCACTAGAATGGGTGGGGAGTAAATGATTTAAGGACAGAGTCCTTTAGGATATTTGTGTTCAGTGTTGGTGTTTTGCTTGTTTCTTTCAGATCATTTTGACTTTGGTTTCTTGGAACCATCCACTAGTGACAGATACAAAGTAAGTGTACATTTAATTTTTCTTCCAATTCAGCTATAAATGGAAATCTTGGTTTTATTCACTGGTATTTATCAGTAAATAATAGTATAAGGAAGAGAAAGTCCATTAGAAAAGATATTAAACCCCTTCTTTAAAATGTATGGAAATGACACGTGGATACAAATGAAATAAATACAGCACTGCCTATCACCCCCAAATATTACCTGTAGCATAGTACATTTGCATGAGTGGAGTGGTTTTTATGTGACATCTTCCTCCCAGGCATCTGCCAGAGTCCTTTTATGGGGCACATCATAGCAGCCTCCAACTTCATGTTAAATTGGGTCATAGTCCAAGAAATATCTCAAAGGGCATTAAGCACCAATTAGCATCTAGCAGAGAGTCTGGTACCTCATAGTCACATAAGAGATATTTGTTAGAGAGTGAATGAGTTAAATACTTTGCCCCTTTTGTGTGGCAGTTCTGTGAGGGCTTCACCACCACCATTAGGCAGTGTGAGCAGTAGTTAGTGCTCCAAGTTAGGATCCATATACACTGAGGTTCAATTCCTGGCTCTGCCCCTTATTATCTGGATGACTATGAATACATGTCTGAATCCCTCTGTGCCTTTGTTTTTTCATTTATAAAATAATACAAATACTGGACTCGGTGCCCATAGCACAGTGGTTATGGTGCTGGTTATGGCGCCAGCCACATGCACCAAGGCTGGTAGGTTGGAACCCAGGCTGGGCCTGCTAAACAACAATGACAACTGCAACAAGAAAATAGCTGGGCATTGTGGCGGGAGCCTGTAGTCCCAGCTCTTTGGATGGTTGAGGCAAGAGAATCATGTAAACCTAAGAGTTGGAGGTTGCTGTGAGCTGTGACGCCATGGCACTGTATGGAGGGCAACATACTGAGACTGTCTAAAAAAAAAAAAAATATGAATACTATCTTTTTGTTGTTGTGAGATTATTAAAAGGATTAAGTAAGTTAACATTTATAAACTTATTATACTTAAACAATAAGTACTGTAAAAAGGTTTTTCAAATAAGTGAAAATGAATTGAGAATATAGTGACATCCCAAGATCCAATATTTAAATGTTGGAAAACAGGTGGTCTAGAAACAATGAACTTCAGTAACAATAAGCACACCTATGTCCCAGATCTTGTTTTCTAATGCTTTTTTCCAATAAAGAGAACCAGGGGTCTTTGGAGAAATGGCTTTTTATAAGATGAGTCTGGAGCATTTTACAATGCCAGAGAGCAAGTAAGTGCTTTTGGATACAAAAGAAATCAATAGTTATGAGTGTGTGTCAAGGGGACATAAGAGCCAACTGAAATGCTCCCAGTGGTCAAAGATGGGAAATTTGAGTAATGAATGAAGAAAGAATGGAACAAAGGAAGAAAAAGAAGGAAGGGAGGGAGGGAAAGAGAGAGAGGGAAAGAGAGAGAGGGAGGGAGGGAGAAAGAGAGAGAAAGAATCAAGAAGTATTGGGATATAACCTTAAGGCAAAAATGCAAGTAAATGATTGAAGGCCGGATGCAGTGATTCATGCCTATAATCCTAGCACACTAGCAGGCAGAGGCAGGTGGATTGCTTGAGCTCTTGAGTTCAAGACCAGCCTGAGCAAGAGTGAGACCGGTCTCTAAAAATTATCTGGGCGTTGGGGCAGGTGCTTGTAGTCCCGGCTACTTGGGAGGCTGAGGCAAGAGGATCTCCTGAGCCTAAGAGTTTGAGTTTGCTGTGAGCTATGCCACCATGACACCCTACCAGGGGGACAAAGTGAGATTCTTTCTAAAAAAAAAAAAAAAAAGAGAGAGAGAGAGAGAAGAAAAGAAAAGAAAATGTAAATAAATGATTGAATAAATAAGTGAGGGAAATGGGTAAATCTCCCATGCGAAAGAATTCCAAATAATATATAAATAATGTATGTAGATACTCTTCTTTTCAGCAGGTAAAGCATAACTCTGGGGCTGCCGGGGGAGCTGCACATAGTGCCTTTCTGCCAAAGAGCACAGTATGGACAGAAAGAAAGAAAAAGAGTAACTTTATGATGGAGGAATCTGACAAATACCACCTCAGGCTGAGTGATTAAGCCTTATAGGGAGTAGGTACCTTGATGTGATATAATGAGGGCACTTTGCCTGTGTAATCTTCCTCCCAAAATATATTACCTAAGTCTAATCATAAGATACACATAAGACAAATTCCATTAGAGGGACATCCTGCAAAATGACCCCTACTCCTCTAAACTGTTAAGGTCATCAGAAACAAGTGACATCTGAGAGACTGTCAAAATCAACAGAAGCCTAAGGAGACATGATGACTAAATGTTTTGTGGGATCCTGGAATGGAAACAGGACATTGGGTTAAAAACTAGAAAAATTTGAATAAATTATGCTGTGTAGTTAATAATAATGTATCCGTATTGCATCATTAAGCATGATAAGTGTGCTGCACTCATGTTAAATATTGATATGGGGGAAATCTACATGTGTGGTATTCTAGAACTCTCTGTACTATCTTAATTATCTGTAAATCTAAAACTGCTTAAAAATAAAACATTTCTTTTAAAAATAGTGAAGCACACACACCAAAAACAAAAAGCAATAAAGACAAACCAAAAAACTATTTCGGTGGTGTGTGCTCTGATTTCTAAGTAACAGAATAAAAATATTTTAATATTTTGATAAATGTTTAATCCAATCTGTGTTTCAAGAGTCACACATGGGAAATTATATTCTGCATTAAAGTTTTAAATTGGATAAAGTTTATAAAGCTTTCCAGTATAAAGTTTTAAATTGGATAAAACATATAAAGCTTTCAACTATGTTTCTGTTATCCTTAAAAGGAGGAAGAAAATAATAATTGGCAAAGAAAAACTTCTTTGCAAGAATGACTGCCATCTGAGTCCAAAATGGGTTATGACTTGCGCATTAGTTGTGTATTGCTGCATAACCAATTACCACAAATATAGCGACTTAAAATGACGTATTTTTTTGTCCCATAGCTTCCATAGGGCAGGCATCTGGGTGCAGCTTAGCTCGCCCCTCTGCTTAGGGTCTCATAATGGTGTGACCAGGGTGTTGCTGGGCTGTGCTCCTGTCTGAAGCTTGAATATTTTTCTTCCAAGCTCACATGGTTTTTAGCAGAATTGAGCTGAGATTATAGGACTGAGGTCCCACTTACTTTCTGGCTGTCAGCTGGGACCATTCTCCGTCCTAGGAATCATCTGTAGCTCCTTGTCATTTGGTATCTTGTCACAACATGGAAGCTTATTTCTTCGAAGGCTGCAAGAGAAACTCCCACTGCAGTCTGCCACCCTGGAGTCTCATACATATAGCAAGTAACCTCATCAAGGCAGTGACTGTCTTGTTGGCTTTGCAGTATTCTATTGGCTGAAGCAAGTCACAGGTTGTGCCTGTGCTCTGTGGGAGGGGATCACGCGAGGGCATGTCTCAGTGGGGATTGTCTGAGGATGTGTCCAGTGCAACATGAGAGTGATAAGACAGACGCAGGTGGCTGGGCATTCAGATTCTACCATAGTTGGGCAATCTAAGGGAGGAGAGGCAGGTTGGGAATACTTGCTTCTCGATCCTAAGCAATCTACAATTTGAGGCAAATATATAGGCTTCCTCTCATGCCCCCCAAAAGTTGATAAACACTCCTTAGGGTAATCAAATGAGATTTAGGATTATTCAAAGATGAAGGAGTCAGAGGAAAATGTCTGGAGAGAGCTCATAAATACATCACCATTTCCTTTACTGGTACTTTTTTATTTTTAGCAGTGAAGAAATTTGCACAAAAATATGCTCTTGACTCCATGGTAACAATGTTTATGCACCTTAAAAACTCACTTTATGAAAGTTCACATAACGTGATCTCATTTTCAGCTTTTCATAATTATTTTTGAGACAGTTTTTTTTTAATACTTAAAAATTCTGTCTGCTAATATTTGCTAATAGAATGATATTGTCCAGGTTATTTTCTTTTACATTTTACATGATGTTTATTGATTTGTATATTTCAAATGCATTAACTATGTTTACCAGTTTCTTTCTGTGAGTTCTGAATCCTTATAAAATACTTAGTATAAAAATACTGGCATTTCCATTTGCTTCAGTGTTATAATCACCACCCAGATTTTTAGGACCTCAGAATTTTTTTCCTGGATGCTCTTTATAACACCAGCTGTCTCAGAAATCCTAATATTTAATTATCCCAGAAATCCTAATATTTAATTATCAGAAGTACATTTGCCAAGTTGCTGCTTGCTTCTGTAAACAAAGCACAAACTTCTTTCATTAGCCCTTGTGTCTGATTGTGGGCTTGGACCAGGTCATCACTGCATCCACAAATATCCACAGAGGTTACCTCAAGTATCAGGGCACTTAACCTTTGCCATGTATGTCCAGATATGCAGCCACCTTGGAGAGAACAGATGACTTGTGGAAACGCAGCTCATTAGCAGCTAGTTGGAAAGAAAAGGAAATATAGGAAATATATATCATAATAGTATAAGAAACTTGTTGGAGGAAGAATTTCTTGTGGCTCCTTCTCTCCTCTCCTCCTCTTTCCTTTTCAAGGCTCTGTCTACCCATATTTTTCTTGTTCCTACTTAACTTACAGTAAGCCTTAGGCTGAGCTATTGGTTCCTCTGACGCCAAGGGGCACAAAGGGTAGTTATTCAGCATTGTGAGAACATAATCACCTGTAGCTGTTGGTAAAATAACTCATTTAACAGATAAAGGTCAGAGCTTGCTTCCTTCCTTCCTTCCTTTCCTCCTCAGGGTTGTTTTCTTTGTAGAAATTAAATAAAGGGGTCTTTTGACAAAATACAAAATAAGTTAAAGTAAATAGAAGTAACCTTTCCTGTTTGTGAGGGAAGCTTTAAGTGAAAGCCCAGAAGAAGAGCAGCATTTGTCTTTGAGTAGAAGGTCACAGAGTTAGTTATGTGATTCTTGAGCAGAGCTGGAGTGAGTGGAAGGTCGTGGGATTTATCAAGGTTGTTGGTCATGGTCATCAGATCTCTTCCTCATGGCTTTAACTGAGCTTCTCTAGGGCTTTGGGCTTGCCTAATGGTTTCATCAGATTTATTCTCCACGTTTCTTAATGTATAATTCTGGTACATTCACCTATTAGTGAAATTCTGGATTTATTATGTGATTGGAGCAATCATTAGATTTTTTTTAATCAAAAGAACTGGGTTTATTTTGAAATAATGCATTTTATAAACAGCACCTTTGCACATTCTATATGCTTCGGATTTTGTTTCTAAACCATCCTAACATCACTTTGCATTAAGGTGATTAAACTCACATTAGACTACCTGGTGTGGAATTGCCAAGGTGGTAAATGGCTGTGGCAGTCCTGGAAGTCTTTTCCTACAAGATGGGACTCACCAACTCACTTGTTATTTCTCTTTATTTGGTACTTGTTCGGGGCTTTGCATCCCCATACTATCTCCTCCCACTCTGAGCTCTCCCTTTCTTGGATCTCCTATGACAAATACGCCCTGTGCTTGGCCGTTTCCCTGTCTTGTATTATTTACCCACTGTTTGCTGTGGACACTTGTTCTCTCCAGTCTGTAAGCTCTTTGAGGACAAGGATCCTGCCTCCTTGTCTTTGATACTTTGTAAGACATTGTCCTCAGCACTTGACACCTACCTCCCACCATCCCTCCTACCTCCTCCTCTTCCTTCTGATCCAAATATCCCTTTCCTCAAATTGAGAGAAGAGTGGTATGCCTTTCATTCACCTTGTTCTGTGCTCAGAGACACAAATATGGGTCAGCCAAATAAAACGTGCACACCTGTCCTTAGATCTTTCCCCTGCTCCTCTCAGGGCCACTTTGCCTGTCCTAGAGCTCCCAGATGCCTTGAAAGGCATCTCTTCTATGTCTTGTTCTCTGAAGTCTTCAACTTTCCTGGGGGGGGGGGGGATAACTTCTCCTAGCACATCTTGTTCTAAGAGAGCAATCCTAAAGACCGGAAAGACTTCACGCCCAAAGAAATGTCCCTCCAATGGTAAAATTCCAGGCACTGTGTCAGGTGATGGTGGAGATGTGTTAACCTACCCTTGTCCATTCTCTCCGATCACATCACAGAGATGTGATGTCTACTCTGTTTGCTTATGAGTCTTCCCTGCCTGGTTACTATTCAAGAATGAAAATGTTGATCCCTGTTCTAAAAGTGCAGATAACCTTGCTCCTTGTGGAATAGACTAAACATGCCTGTAGAAAAAGACTAGTCAACTCTTTCAGAGCTTTTCTAATCATATAATCCTCGGTCCTACTCTCAGTTTTTCTGCTTGCCAGCTGTGTGGCCTTGGGCAAGTTTCTGAAATTTTTCAGAGGCTGATTTCTTTATCTGTGACACCAGGATAACAAAGCCTATTCCAAGGTTGTTATGAAAATTCAGTGAGATAACTATATGAGCTATTATGTGAGATAATTATATATTCTTGGCACGTAGTAAATATGCATGACATGTGTGCCATCAGTACAAGCCCAAGCAAGACAGTGTGGAAGTCTGAGGCTGTGAGCAGGAGTGTGGAGGTGGAGGCAGCTGGAGGAGAATGTCATAGAAGAGCACGTCCTTGCCTCACGGGAACCACAGGCACCGCATCTCTGATCTCTTCTTATGTGTAGAAAAGTATGAGTGGAACCTGGCGAAAGACAAAATTATAACAGGTTAAGTTTAATGGTCTACTTGGCTTTTATTTGTGGTTTTATAATCAGATGCATCTAAGAGTCACCTTGTTGTGTAGTCATTTACCCACAGCATCACTTTGGTCCTCAGTCTTTTAGTTGATTGTGTGGGTGTGTGTTTCCCCTCATGACCATGCCTTCAAAAGGAAAGTCCACCACAAGTCCAGGTGAGCCTGAAGCAAAGAGAGAGGATCACAGTGGAAGTGAAAGTAGATATAATTAGGTATTGGGAGAAAGCCCAGATGCCACCATTCCCTGGGAAAGCTCCGGTCACTTGGTTATCAGAGCAACTGATTACAAAGGATAGAGTGAGAAGAATGGAGCCTGTTAGAGTCAGTCCTCCTGTGAACCCACCAGTTATTACTAAGCAGCGGGGGTGGGGGAGGTGGGGGTTGGTGGGGGTGGTGGAGGGATTACTTACTGAAATGGAAAGGTTACCATTCATGTGTTTAGGAGATCAAAATAAGCACAACATTCCCATTAGCCTGGTATTGATGCTACATTAGGTGAGTGTTAACCTCAAATATTCATTTTTGAAATTTCTCTTATCTCCCCTCTAAACTTATTGTATGTGTTTGTTTTTATGTTCTGTTTGTTTGAATTCAATGAAAACTTACACAATAATTTCTGTAACTTGTTATAGTACAAGGGTGTTAATCTTGTTACAGTATTAAAATGTAATATCATTACTACATAAGAGGCTCTATAGTATTGTTATTATTATTACTATTACTATTATTATTGTTTCTTTGCTGTTCTTCAGAGATCCAAGTTAGATATAAATTTGACCTAATGCCATTCCCAGGAAGAGATCTTGTCTGTAACCCAGGGACTGCCTGTATTTACTAAGACTCCGTACAAGTTTATGAATATATTTTTACTACGTGGGAGAACATGATTCAGTCAAAGGATAGATGCAAATATTATGATTTGTGGTTCTCCAAAACAATATTGTTTGTAGGGTCAGAGAAAGAAGAAATATGTAACTAAGGAAAGTTGCAACACCCTTGAAAAAGCTGGTCGTGCTACAGAAAAGGAGAAAAACCCAAACCCTAAACCCTTCCAAATTGCCAAGCATATAAAACTGGAAGAAAAGTCTGTAAAATCAAGCCTGATGCCAACAGGGACAAGTTGGCAGATTGGAACAGATCATTGCAAATTCCTGCAGCCACCTGGCATGTGATTTAACTCTTCTCTGAGCTTTTGTTGTTCTGTGATATTTGGGGCTGAATTTGTTCCCATCGTATTGTCCTTGTCAAAAGCAATGATTTTTTTTTTTTAAAGGCTGTATGTTTTCTTTTCATTCTTGTTTATACCTTGTTATCCTGCTGTTTATAAGATTGGTCTCTCATACTCTGCCTGGGGTGTTTTCTATTCTCATGTAGTTAAAATTGCCAGAGGAATTTTTTGAGCTTTCCTATATTAAAGAGTGGGGAAGCCCTGCTGCCCTGAGACATCCCAGTTTGGGATGGCATCTCCCCCAATAAGAGAGGCATATCACTATTATGAACCTGTGACCAACTGTGGAACTTTGCACATTCAAGCATTTTAAATGCTTGAAAGTACCTGCTGTGCACCTCGTTACAAAAATATGGTGCTTCTCACGTGGGCTTCCTTGGAAGTTGTGTAGAGTAGCATGAACTATAATTTTTCCAAAGTGGAGCACCTGCCATCTTCCTCCAGCACTGGGTTGGGGATGTTTTCCTTTTGTCTCCTGCCACCCTGTGTCCTGCCCTCACTTTGATCTGATCCTTCTCATCCATCTGGATGTCCTCTGTGCCTTGTGTTCAGATGATACCCTGCTGGATCTTAAAATCATGGTGGCCCCTGTAGCAAATGGAAAACGGAAGCTGGAAGTTGTAGATTTGGTTTCTCTAAGCATGGGACCCAGAAAGGGTGAGGGGCCAGAGCATGAGCTGTTTTGACTACAATATAATTACAATTGCTGTAATTATAATTACAGCTCCTGGAACCAGTAGGGAGGACCCTGGGCAAAGTGGTGAAGTAGGCCAAGCTCTGCCTTGCCCTTCAGAGCCTCTTCAGGCTCTGTCCTTCCAAGACTTATAGCACATCCTCTCTCTGCTTCTGAAGTTGATTTTCCTCATACCTGCCTCATCAGGGATGACAGTGCTTAATACTTCAGGTTCTTTCCCCCAGGTGCTGATTTCCTCCCACCAAACTTTCTAATCCCAAATATTCTTCCTTTGGGGCACATGCTGCTGTATGAATGTGGATGGTATTGAGTCAAAGATGCCTAGGCTGGCTGGGCTTCTCTAGGGTGAAGGGATGTAATGCAACCACAGCTCAATAGGCCTTGGAAGATCTATGTTTTTAATTTTAGTTTTGCCCTGTATTAGCTGCTGACTTGGGTTACATTGCGTACTCTTTCTGCATATATACATTCTCACCTGTATAATGAAATTGATGAGTCCATGCTGGCATGTCTTAAATAATATGAGACTTTCACCTCCTGGAATTACTGTAATGCTCAAATGAAGAGCAGTTGAAAGCCTTTTAATAAATGAGAGAGAAGCTGTCCAAATGTAAGGAAGGCAGTTGAGAATGTGCCTTAACCCTGTCCAATATGTATAGCTTCTTGACAGATGTGATATAGCAGAAAGGTTCAGTCTGGCTTTCATATTTTCTGTATCCTCAGTTTGTTTGAAACTCTGTTCCCTTATCCTTATTAAAGAATGCAATCAAATCTCATGGGTTGTCTCAAGAATTGAATGAAACAATGGATATAAAGTCCCTTCTGTAGCACAGTGCCACTGGACACTTAGTAGGTATTTAATAAAATGTAAGTTCCCATTTCTCCTTAATGTGTCCTTTAAGAAATGACTCTAGAGCAGCGGTTCTCAACCTGTGGGGGTCACGGCATTAGGGAGGTTGAGAACCACTGCTCTAGAGTGGGGCGCAAGAATTTCCACATGCTCTAAATCTATCTGTGCATGAGGTGGATCCAAGTAACTGAAAATGCTATCAGGGTAGCCAGGAGGAATGATTTAGTCCAAAGGTAACATTAAATAGATGTCCATCATTCTCTGAAATGAGGGTAGATGCTGATAATACAGAGGGTGTTACATGGCTGAGACTATGGGAAGACAAATAGGACCCTTGCTTTGGTACAGAATTAGAGGGTACCAGAAATTCTATCATCAATATAAAAGACATTTAGTGAAATATTTTTAAAAAATCAAAATGAAGACAAAACATTCATAATGAACAGAAGATAAAAATTTTAGTGGCAGGGCGGTGCCTGTGGTTCAAAGGAGTAGGGTGCTGGCCCTATTTGCTGGAGGTGGCAGGTTCAAACCCAGCCCCAGTCAAAAACTATAAAAAAAAAAGAAAGAAAGAAATTTTAATGGCATTGGCAATAGTGCTGTGCCTTGGAACCCAGGGCAAAAGAAAAAAAAAAGTAGTAACAGTGATCCTATCTTTATATAACATTTTAAATTTTTATTTATCATGGATGTTTTCATTCATTGTGATTTAAAAAGATATTTTACTAAAATATTTTTTATCTTGATGAATATGTTTTTTGGCATCCCCTGAAATTTTGCACTCAGGGTGAATGTGCTACTCACCTACCTGGCCTCCCCATTTCCCTGCCCTGGGCTGGGAGGAAAGTCCCTCAGAAGCCTTCCTTTCCCCACTCCTCATTTTCCCCTGACCCACTCTGGGGTCCTGAGTTTGGTTTAAATATAATCTGATGACAAGACTCTACCAACTGAAATTCAGATGTTCTTTCCAATCAACTGGCCACAATGAAAGTTATAGTTTGGAAAGAAAACAGAAAGTAAATCATTCATCAGAAGCTTGGTCTACGTTGGGTGTCAGCAAACAATGGCTAACGGCCTGGCCAGCTGTGTTTGTAGGTAAAGTTTTATTGGCACACAGACTCACTCTTTTGTTTTTGTCTCATTTGTGGCTGTTTTTGTGCCACAATGGCAGAGTTGAGTATTTGCAACAGAGACTGTATGGTTTGTAAAGCTGAAAATATTTACTATCTGGGCTGTTAACAGAAAAGGCTGTGTGGGCCTCTGATTCAGCCAGATGTTCTTGGATCAGAATGTGGGTTTGGCAGCAGTTATTTGGAGATTTACGTAACAGAATGCAAGGATGTATGCAGAGAATATTGTAACCTTCCATCTGTAAGAAGTGGGGGGATGGGGAAATCTGGAGAAGCAGCAGGGATGGGTAGGGTCTGTGTCTGATCTGCCCTGTGGAGCCCCATCAGAGTTCAGCCGCATCTTGACATATAGAGATAGGAAAATGCTTATGTGAACTTGGCATCACCCATACTTGGCTGTGAGTAAATGATGGGTTTGTGGAAAGTGTATTTATTTGCATTGTCACATACATGATTCATGGATTTAATTACTTCATTCTGTTAATGCGGTCAATTTCAAACTGACTTTACCACTTCAGTGAGCATTTATGGAGCATCTTTTTATGCAGAAACTGTGTGAGGGGCCTTCATAGTAGTCTACATCTGAGTCTGAGTGTGAGCACATAGAGATAGGAAAGTCCTGGAATCATGTTCTGATGCTTTTTTGAGTTTGAGGTGGGTTGGGGAGACCATAGGGAGTTGTTAAAAGGAGAAAGGTCAACTCGTGGAAGGCCGTGAGTGCTGCTGAGGGAGCTTGAACTTTAACCAGTAGCCTAGGAGGCTTCCTTAGTCAAGGAATTGGAAAACCCACACCGGCACTTTAATCGGGATGTTAATTGAGTGGTGGTATGTGGAGGAGTGGAGGGTGGGTGGGAGTAGAAGTAGGAGGAGGGATCAGAGGTGATCTCAGTAGCTAGTTATGGTTTGTAGTCCTACAGAAATGACAAAGGCCTCAAGTCAGTGAAATCCATAACAGTGGAAGGAAAGACAGATCTGAGTGTGCTGGTTAGGGGAAAATCAACCAAGACTTGGCCACTTGTTGGTGGCAGGTTCCTAGACTCAGAATTGAGGTGACTGGGAGGCCAGAGAAAGTATTCATAGAAATAGACAGTCCAGGCTCGGCGCCTGTGGCTCAATCGGCTAGGGCGCCAGCCACATACACCTAGGGTGGCGGGTTCGAATCCCCAGCCTGGGCCGCCAAACAACAATGATGGCTGCAACCAAAAAATGGCCGGGCGTTGTGGCGGGCGCCTATGGTCCCAGCTACT
>CAUYQV010056291.1:0-15054 GCA_963574575.1 Galagoides demidoff | reverse complement strand
GTAAGCCTCAGCCACGTCCTCGGCCTCGGTCTCGTCAACATCAGAACAGGAAGTCTCCAAAGACATGCCAGGATAAGGCTCGGCCATCCTCTCGGCCTCGGCCTCGGACTCACCAGCACTGAGGCACAAAGGGGAAGACAGGCCACAATAAGACCCAGCCACGTCCTCGGCCTGGGTCTCGGTCTCGGTCTCGGTCTCGTCAACGTCAGGCCAGGAAGTCCCAGAAGACATGTAAGAATAAAGCTCAGCCATCATCTCGGCCTCGGCTTCAGACTCATCGACACTGAGACATAAAAGGGAAGACATGTCACGAGAAATCTCCGCCATGGCCTCGGCCTCTGACTCGACCTAGGACTCGTCAGCACTGGGGCATCACGTCTGACGAGACAAGTCAGAGTAAGGTTCAGCCAGGGCGGATACAGCTGTCAGGGCGAGGCAGAAACAGAAGATGGCCACCTGGGGGCGCTGGGGACCGTTTGGTAGCAACAGCGTTGACTCACGTCATTGGCCAGCTCGGTGTCTGGTTGGATAAAACACCCTTGTCTGCTGACGGATACGGCCCTCACCTCATTGGATCCTTCTATTGGAGTGTGAATCCCATGCACCAATCACAGTGGGTGTCCGCAGACCTATGAGCTTCCTCTGGCCTGATAAGTGGAACGGTAGAAAGATGCCCTAGAAAGCAACGGGTTGTTGATCCACAGGTGCTGGGGGACTTCAGGCCATGAGCACATTGAAAAACATCACCCCTTCCCTTTCCTCCGGAGACGCCATCTTCCGGTAATTGACCGGAATGACGAACGCAAAAGGCAAGAGGAGAAGCACCCAATGCATGTTCTCTAGGCCTCTTAGAAAACATGGAGGTGTTCCCTTGGCTCCATACATGTGAATCTACAAGAAAGGTGATGTGGTAGACATCATGGGAATGGGTACTGTTCAAAAAGGCATGCAGCAGAAATGTTACCATGGCAAAACTGAAAGAGTCTATGATGTTCCCCAGCATGTTCTTGGCGTTTTTGTAGGCAATCAAGTTAAGGGCAAGATTTCCCAAGAGTATTAATTTCATATTGAGCATAGAGAGAGAGAAGGACGGAGGGGTGGTGGAAAGGAGGGAAGGGGTGGGCTTTCAGTGTGTGACACATCTTGTACCCTCAATGAATTCCCAACAATATAAAAAAACAACCTGATTAAAAATTGGCGAAAAAGTATTAATAGACACCTCTTTGAAGATATGCAAATGAGAAATAAGCATATGAAAACATATTCATTATCATATGTTATTACAGAATGCAATTAAAATTAAGATGAGATACCACTACTCATTTTCAAATGGCTAAAATCCAACAACAGATGTTAGCAAGGATGTGGAACTCTCAAAAATGTCTGGTGGGAATGCAAATGGTTCAACTGTTTGGGAAGACAGTTTGGCAGTTTCTTACAAAACTAAACTTTCTCATACCTGATGACATAGCAATCATACTCCTTGATGTTCACCCAAATCAATTGAAAACTTATCTTTACATAAAAGCCTGCACATGAATTTTTATATCAGTTTTATTTACAATTGCCAAAATTTGGAAGCAATTAAGTTATCCCTCAGTAGGTGAGTGAATGAAAAAATTATGATAACAGCACCCACACTTCCATATAAAAGCTATAACTCAACTACATCCCAAGATGAAGGGGAAAGAGAAAGGGGAGGGGAAGACGGGGGAAGGATGGGTGGAGGGAGAGTAATGGGTCAAACCACACCTATGGGGTATTTTACATGGTACATGTCAAATCTACTAAGTGTAGAATATTAATATCTTAACACAATAATTAAGAAATTGCGGTGAAGGCTATGTTAACCAGTTTGATGTAAGTATTTCAAATTGTATATAAAACCAGAACATTGTACCCCATAAATGCATTAATGAACACAGCTTATGATTTAATTTAAAAAAAAAATGGAAGTACCCTCTATACCAGAGGATCCAGGTCTCCCTGATCCAGGCCAGTGCTATGTCACCTCAGCCCAGGCCTCAGAGTGAGGTTCTGTCACATAAATGGAATACAAATTGACAAAGAATAAAACAGCACAGAAAGAAATGATAGTAATAATAATAATAAAGTATATAAAGAGAATTGAAAATAATATTATAGAAGTTATTAAAAAAGGAGCATATACCTTAATTATCACTTGAGAAATTTATGTGGGAAAGAGGAAAGTAGAAAAATCTTTACAAAAACAGAGAGAAAAGGAGAGAAATGGAAAGGAAAGGAAGAATAAAAGGGGTAGGAAAACCATATCAAAAATGGAGCCCTTTTATTGAAGGAAGTGAAAATATAAAAATAAAAATACTATAAAACAAAAGAAACACAAAACCTTAAGATTGAAAATTGGGAAAAAGAATAACAGGAACCAAAAAAACTAGCAAAAAGGGAGCCCTTACAATTGAAGAAGGACGCAATGAATAATTATAATTTCAAAAAAAAAAAAAGAAAGAAAAATATAGGGGGAAAAGTTGAAAAAAGTTTTTTACAAAAGAAATGTGCTCTCTTCTTCTCCTCCGCTCTCTCTCCTCCTCACTCTCCTCTTTGCTCTTCTCTTTTCCTCTCCTCTTTTCACTCCCCTTTTCTCTTCTCTTTTCTCTCCTCCTTGGTCCTGCTCTGCAGTCTCCCTCCCCCATCAATAAAGACCTTTCATACAAAAAATAAAATATATACATATATATATATGTATGTATGTATATTGCCTGGACAACAGGTGATGTTCTGGGGTATGAGTTACTAATCGTGATGCTGATGTAGCTGTTAGCTGTATAAGATGTTGCCAAGGAGACCTGGTCTTATCGTCCTGATTTCTTTGTCCTCAATCTCCACAGCCTTGGGAACCTGAAGGTCTTGTCAGCCTGCTTAACAGACACTCCTTGACCTTTCCAAACCGTGTGTGTTGGCCACACAGTGGATTTCCAAGGAAAGCGTGTGTCACTCAAGTCTCCCTGTAAGTGGATGCCCAGCTTAGCAGGCACACCAGAACTTGCCTCGCACTAGGACCCTGTGCGCTGATCCTGCAAGGCTGCTGTCTTCCAATGGCTGCTGCTGGCCTACAGCCAAGCAATGAAATCTCTGTTCTACCCAGTGGCTCAGTCCCAGCCCCTAGACCAGGCGTCCTCAAACTACAGCCCTCAGGCCATATGCGGCCTGCCTAGGACATTTATCCAGCTCGCCAGGTGTTTTTGCCGCTGCAGCCTGTCCTGCTTAGCAGCTGAGTGGTCCCGGGGCCCGCAGTCCGGCCCTCCAACAGTATAAGGGATAGTGAACTGGCCCCCTGTTTAAAAAGTTTGAGGACCCCTGCATGCTGTTCAAGATCACTGGTTCACTCCCTTAAGATCTCCCAAGATAGTGCCACAAATTGCCCAGGTCCAAAAAACAAACAAACAAACAAACAAAACAATGTCCTGCAGGGCCATTGAAAAGATGAATTGCCCAGTCTCTGCTGCTGCAAAGTACTTGCCCTCACAGTGCCAATTCTCCACTGCTCCAGACCTCCTCTTGGGCTCCTGGAGTTTCCTGCTCCCTCCCTGTGCCCCTGAAGCATGTTTCTGGGCAGGACTGCCAGCCAGAAGTGCCTGGAGTTCTTCCCCACTTCAACCCCATCTCACTGCATGGTTGCAAAGGAACTGTCTCTAGTTTACCATCTTGCTCCACTCCCCCCATTAGTGATGATCACTAAGATCAGTTTCTGTGATATGAACACATAACATGTTATTCCTGATGGAATAGCCAGCCTGGAGGAATGAATGAAAGTCATAGTACAGATTGTTTTCCCTAATGAGTGGGACTGTCGGACTTCCCCATATAAATGCCAAGTGGAAAGTGGATGCCCAGGTGAAGCAGCTGATATGTTTCTATGCCAGCCATGTTGTATTGACTTCATGATGACCAGGATATTCATCTACTGAATATGTCCCTTACCCCAGGGCATGGTAAATGCTGTGACTTAAGGGACCCCCTTTTGTAGGGGCACTCTATGTTATCTTAATGCTACAAAATTAAGTAATAGTTTGTGAAATCTTTCTGTATTTTCTGTTTCAGCTTCCTCTTATGGGTCTTTCAGATACTCATAAAATTTAAATTCATTAGTAAGAAAATAAGGAAACTCAGAGTAGAGACCAAATGTACATATCCCAACAGAGTAGAAATCTTTAGTGGTTCAAAAATGGGATGATCAAAATAGTCACTGAGGAGTTGAAACAAAGGTTCTACTGCAGCACTATTGATGGTTTGGTGAATCAATGGGGACCACTTCTGATCCCCCAACATTAAAGAGCCCTAAACTAGTCTGCTCTATTTACCCCATTTTGGATGAATTTTAAAAGCTAGAAGACAAAGATTATAATAAGAAACCCAACCTGGAATCACCTGGAGCAATATTCAGGCAGATTAATTAAGATAAAGATTGATAGAGGAGCCAGCATCCCTTGGTTTGATACTCCGCTGGGAACCCAACACCATTTGCCCAGGAGTGAATAAATAGAGCAGAGAAGAAAAGTTCCTGGGACTCTCTGGCATGGGAATACCATGTACAGTGGTACCAAAACCCACTGGTGAAGCCCTAACAGGGGCTACAATTAAGTTGATAGACAGAGAAATGCAAGGGTTTATCAGATTAAAGTCAACATTTGGGTGAAAATCAGAATGTTTAAACAGGCTTTATGTAAAGAGGTTGTGTCGCCTTTACCTAAATGCTTTATGGGACTGAATATTGTGTCTGACCTTGGAACGTTTCCCCTACATATGTTGTAAAACAGAAGACGTGTAAATCTATGCTTCAAGAAATACTAATTGAACATGCTAAATGGGAACCAGTAAGATTCTAGAGCTATGTCGAATAGAAGCTGGAGCATTGGTTTGGGAAAATTCTGTGTACAATAGCTTTGTGTGGAACATAAACTGAGGTCTATGACAAAAGCCTACGAATGCCTATGAGTGCTTCCCAATGATGACCATTGGGACCTTGGACCTGATAATTTTCATTTGAGGGAAAATTAATAAGTTGTTACCAGACATTACTTGAAGTTGTCCCTGTGATTGACAGGCATAAATAATCTTGAAACCTTAAATATCCTTAATATCTTGGGTGATGTCAGAGAAATGTTCTAATGGGGAAAACAATGCCCAGAAGGATTCCATAATAAAACACAAATGATTTGTGCATGAATATTCTCTGAGTCATATGGCTGCTCAGCATATTCATGAGCTTGACTCTTTTCACATAGGGTTGACTTTGGAACCACCTGAGCACCTGCCAGAGTCTGTCACCACTTGGACAGTGCCCTATGGGCCTGATAGAAAGAGTCGTACCTTTTCCCCTTCTGGCAAACTGGAGTTAACAGTAAATGCACCTATGTTGCTGAGTGGTAGAAATAGCTCGTACAGAACCCTACCCTATATGAATGAGAATGGATTGAAGAAGAAGCACTGAGTTGACAAGCACTGCTGTCTGCAATCTAGACCAGCTTAGTGGCCAAACCTAAATTCCTTCTAAAGGCAGAAAAGTTTGGGTAAAAGTGAAGAGAAGGGGGAAGGGGGAGGAGTAGCTGGAAGTTAAGGAATGAGTAAATGGGCTATGCAATGAGGGAAATCAAATATTACGTTAACACTTTGAAAGATTTTCAGAGCAGGAGATGCTATTGCCCTTGATATTGATTTAGATCAATTATAGCAGATGCCTAAAAGGGTGAAGGCATGTATTACTGAGACCACTCCTATTTGGGGGACCTAACACTATGAAATGGAAACATGGAAAACTAAGTGGCCTCACTATGGGAAACATTTTGGTCATATGAAGGACTGGACTAATTATTAACGACTGAGTGGTACTCTAGTGATGTGCCAACATCTTTTGACTCTTATTTTCCAGGTTATATGTACCATATTGCAATATGATCTAAAACTAACATGTCAGTAAGATTATAATACCGATATTGATAACCAAATATATTGTGAAATTGAGTTATAAGTCTCCCATCCTGACCTCATATTAGCTCCTACATCTTAGGCATAATCATGTTAGTACTGTTGATGTATCTGTTATATAAATGCTACAGCAAATGTAGATATTCAAACAGGTATGATTGCTTTACTACAAGGGAATTGTGACCTAAGATCCTGTTGTGGCCTATTGCATGATAAAGATTTGTCTGGTTTATGTCCCAGGTTCCTAACATGGAACCTCTAGAACCCTTGGAATATCCAAAGGAATAAGAGATTTGTTATTCATGAGCTGAATTTTTGATGAAGAGATGATTCAGTATGGGAGCTGGTTACCAGAAAGACAAAACATGATTCGAGTGTTAAAGTTTAACCCCTCCTGACCTCTAGGGAGGGGAGGATGTCTGGAAGTTGACTTCAGTTATGTAGCTAATTATTTAATCAGTTATGCTTATGTGATGAAACCCCAATAAAAACTCTTGACACTGCTGAAGGTTTGTGGAGCTTCCTGGTTGGTGAGCACATCAATGTGCTGGGAAGATGACATGCCCTGATGCCCTGAGAAGGGGCACCCAAGAATTGCATTTCTGTACCCTCACAGACCTCACTCTGTGTGTCTCTTCATTTGGCTGGTCTTCCGTATTTGTATAATTTATAAGGAAACTGTAATAATAAATATATCACTTTTCTGAGTTTTATGAGTCATTATAGCCAATTATCCAACCTGGAGCAGTCATGTAACCCCTGAATTTGTAACCACTTAATCACAAGTAGGGATCACCTAGGGATCTTGAAGTGAGTGCAGTCTCACAAAGGACTAATCCCTTAACTTGTGGAATCTGTCCTAACTCCATATGGTTGCAGTATACCAGTTGATGTTAGGATAATAGATATTTCATTTTCTTTAGATATATCATAAATGGTAACATGTATTTAATTTTGATTTCTACATATTTGTGGTTAGTATGTAGAAGGAAAATTTATGCTTTTGCTTTGATCTTATATTCTGTGATCTCATTGAACATACATATTTTTAGGCTCTTTTTTTCTAAATTTTATGAAATTTTTTATATAGATAGTAATTTCATTTGTGAATAGGGACAGATTTGTTTATATCTCTCCAATCTGTATTCCTTTTGTTTCTTTATTATGGTTTACACAACTTTTAGTCCTATGTTGAATAAGAGTGTGAGAGCAGATATCCTTAGCTTGTCCTCTATCTTAGAGTTGTGTTCTCTTCAAAACTCAGGTTGAAATTTGGTTGCCATTGTGGCAGTTTTAGGAGGTGAAACCTTGGGTAGATGATATGGCCATGGGGGCTACACCCTCACTAGTAAGATTAATCATGTTATAAAATAGTGAATTTGGTCTCCTTTTGTGTCTTGACCCTTCTGCCTTTCATCATTTCTCTTATAAGGGATGTACAAGATACAAGGTACCATCTTGAAAAAAGAGAATGGACGTGATCTTAGATTTTTCTGCCTCCACAACTGTGAACTAATAAATTTATGCTTATAAATTACCCAATCTCAGATATTCTGTCATAGCAGCACAACATGGACTAAAACATACGGTAAAAACATTCATTATTGCACCACTAGCCCTATGTAAACTTCAGGTTTCTTGGTAGATGCTATTTATTATGAAGAAGATATTATCCACTATTCATGACTTGCTGAGAGTTATTATGAATGGATGTCAAATTTTTTCAAATACTTTTTCTGTGTCAACTGGTATGATCATATGATTTTTTCTCCTTTATCCTGTTGATATGATGGACTACATTTATTCATTTTCAGACATAAATCCAGAGTTCATACCTGAAATAAATCCAACTTGGTAATGGTATATTATAGTTTTTATATGTTATTGAATTTATTTGAATTATTTTATTGAGGATTGCTGCATTTAAAATTATGAAAACCCTTGGTTGATATTTTCTGTATTTTTTTATCGTATCTTTGCTTGGTTTTAGTGTCAGGGTAATTGGAGCCATAAAATAAGTTTAGATATGTTCCCTTCTATTTTTAAGAACAAATTATGTAAAATAGGTGTTTGTAAAAAATGTTTTATATAATTGCACAGTGAGACCTTCTGTGCATAGATATTGTTTTTGGAGAGATCTTATTTATGCATTCAGTTTATTTACTTGTTATAGGGATATTCACATTTTCTATTTTGGTTCAGTTTTGGTAGTTTGTGCTTTTTTAGAATTGAAGCAATTAATTTCAATTAAGATCACATTCTAAGGTGATCATTTATTATTTGCAGAATTTCACAATTATTTACTTAATGGCTATAGGGTATAGAGTGAGATATTCTGTTTAACTCTAATATTGGTATTCTGTGTCTTTTCCCTTTATCCTTTCCACTTATTAGTGCTTTATTAGTTCTACTGTTTTCTTTTAAGAATCAATTTTTCGTTGGTTTGATTTCTCTGTTGTTTTCTGTTTTACTTTTTGTTGACTTTTGCTCATGTCAATATTACTTTCTTCTTTCTGTTTGCTTTGGATGTATTTTGTTCTTTCTAATTTACTGATGTAGGAGCTCAGACAATTTATTTGAGCCTTTTCTTCTATTTTAATGTGAGCATTTAATTATATAACTTTCCTTCTCAGTAGTCCTTTACCTGTGTCCCATTTCTGTTTTCATTCAGTTCTTTTTTTAGATTTATTTTACACTGTGTCTTTGACTCAAGGATTATTTAGAATTCTGTGAATTAATATCCAAGGATTTGGAGATTTCTCCTTTGTTATTATTAGCTAGATTACAGCATTCAAAGAACATACTTTGTATTAATTCAGTTCTTTTTTTTTTTGAGGTTTGTTTTACTGCCTAGGATATAGTATATCTTGATGAATGTTTTATGGGTTGTCTTTCCTATGGTAGTGTAATAGAGAGTTAAAAAAGAATTCTTGGAAGAAAAGTGGCATACTGAATTGGAAGAAATGTCTGTATTTCAGAAAGTAAATAGCCTTCAAGAAGGAAAACATTCACTCTAGTGTTAAAATAATGCCCTGACAATAAGGCATTGGTTTTATAGTGTTCTTTTTTTCAAGTGCTAATACTTGTCCTTTTATAAATTGGATACAGCCCTGAAAGATGAACCTGGAGAAATAGATGTTGTTATTGATTGTTTATTTGTTTGAGGAAATAATGGAAAGCAGAGATTCAATACTGAAAAGTTTAGTAATTTAAATATGTGTATATATCTTTATGGTTATATGTTATAATTTAGAAAACAAGAAACAAGTCTAATTTATTTCTACCTGAAAACTAAGAGCAAGTTAATGATTTTTCAGTTTATCAGGTTATAATAATGATTATTTAAATAAATTATGTCCAAGACACACCACTCCAATTAGGAATGACCTCTATGAAGAAGTATATTATACTAGTGATAAATGTAAGAGAAAACATATTAAATATATAAACTTCCAATCAAATTTGTTCTAAAAATTCACTGCTAATCTTAAACACACTTTTAAAAGGTATCAGCAAAAAGTTAATGCTAAAATCCATCCAGAAATTGATAAATGGAAGAATATGCACCAATGTTTTGTGACTATAAAAGTGATTTAATAAACTGTGACTTTGTTAAAATGAATGGAATCTCTAACTCAGCACTCCAGAGAAATGTATTTTTGGTGAGGCTTTAAAATTACAAAGCCTGCAAATGTACAGAAAAGTCAAATAAATAGCTAGAAATTAGATATCAAAGGTGAGATGAGGAAAAAAATGAATTGCTGCCTCTGGGTAATGATGTGGCAGTGCTCAAATAAAAAATAATTCCATCATTTTTAGAACACTCTGGCTGAGTATTGTTTTTCTTTTTTTCTCACAAGTGATTACAGTTCTTGTTTGGGGAAAGAGTTAATAGAGCTTCAAAAATATTGTTTCAAAATCATAGGCATTGATGGGAAAAAATAAAGCTAATTGTCATCTTATTTTTTAATTTTCAACTGACGAGGAAGCACAATAGAAAAAAAAAACATTACACCAGGACTTCAAAAGTTGAAACTACTTAATATGAAGGCAATAGATGATCTAATACAAGGGGAGTGGTAGGGGAATAAGGGATCAAGGAGAGGGGAAGAGGGAGGGGGCTGGGGGATTACAGTATATGGCACACCTCTTGGGGGCAAGGCACAATTACAAGAGGGACTTTACTTAAAATCCTCAATCAGTGTAACCTAATTCTTTGAATCTCGAATAATACAAAAAAAGTTGAAATTACTCAATTTGAGAACTTACATTTTTATGATTTAAATTGATGGTAAAGTTATAGATAATTGAGTTTCTAGTTATATTATTTCTCTTTTACTTTTGTTTGGTGGTGTATTCTCATGTTTAGGGGAGTATTTGATTTGAGAATAAACTGAGCTGTTGGATATACCTTTACACCCAGGGCCCTTTGAGAATTGGGGTTAGTTTGGTACTTTAAAATATTTCATTGTTATCATATTGCTACTGATATGCAAAAGATCAATATTTATATATGTATATGTTGTATCTATCATCTATCTATCTATCTATCTATCTATCTATCTATCTATCTATCTATCTTTTATCTACTTACCTGTATATCTCTTTAGTGGAAAAGGGGAAAGTGGTATTCATAGTAGTACAAAATATGACATTTGATCCTATTGTTCTGTTCTGCCTCTCAGTTATGATTTTGGGCTAGGTCTGAGGCCAGATGCTGGCGCCATATTGTCCATTCAGGGATGACTCAGGAAACTTTGAGGCTATAAAACAGAGTCTAAAAGACAAGGAGCTGGTGAATGTAAAGATAAAAATTTACATTTGCTAATTGTCTGTTTCAAACTCCACAGTGTGATTTTTGGCCCTTACTGAACAACTATGAGTTAATAATTTTTTGCTACTTCACTATCAAGACCAGCCATCCTTTCAGATCCCTCCTCCACCTTTTTTTGCAGTTTTTTAGCTGGGGATGGGTTTGAACCCTCCACCTCCGGTATATGGGACTGGCGCCCTACTCCTTTGAGCCACAGGCACCACCCTCATATCCCCCTTTTTTTCTTTGTTCATGGAATGAACTTATTTTTTATTTTAATTTTTTTATTTCACATTGATATGAGGGTGCAAATGTATAGGCTACATTGTTTCCTCTTACAAGGTAAAGTCCAAGTTGTAGTTGAGCCCTTTACCCAGGGGTTGTGCTGTACACCCTTACCTTGTGCTCATTAGGTGAGAACTTGCCAATCACCCTCCTCCTTCTTTCCCTTTCCCATTCCCCCTTTCCCTTTTCCCCTTCTCCCTTTCCCTTTTCCCTCCTAACCCTGCCCTCACTAGAAAATCCTGTATTTTTCTTTCATGAGGGCATGTAGTTGTTTATCCTTTAGTTTCATATTAGTATCGAGGACATTGAATACTTGCTTTTCCATTCTTGTGATGCTTTACTAAGAAGAATGTGCTTCAGCTCCATCTACGTAAATATGAAAGATATAAAGTCTCCATCTTTTCTTATGACTGAATAGTGTTCCGTGGTGTACATATACCACAGTTTATTAATTCATTCATGGGATGATAGGCATTGGTTTGATTCCACATCTTGGCAATTGTGAATTGAGCTACAATAAACATTCTAGTACAAATGTCCTTGTGGTAAAAGGATATTTTCTTTTCTGGGATATATCTAGTAATGGGATTTCAGGATCAAATGGAAGGTCAACTTTGAGTTTTTTGAGATTCTCCATACTTCTTTCCCTAGAGGCTGTATCAGTTTGCAATCACACCAGCAGTGCAAAAGTGTTCCCTTCTTTCCACACCCATATTCTTACTGGGGCTAAGTGATATTTTATGATGGTTTTGATTTGCATTTCTCTGTTGATTAGGGATGATGAGCATTTTTTCATATGTTTGTGGCTATTCTTTTGTCTTCTTCAGAGAAGGTTCTGTTCAAGTCTCTTGCCCACTTATAAATAGAATTTTTTATTTTTTTTCTTATTGATCAGCTTGAGTTCCTTGTAGATTCAAGTTATCATCACTTTGTCAGATTTGTGGTATACAAATATCTTCATCCATTCTGAAGTCTAATTGTTTGCTTAACTTGTGCCCTTAGTTGTGCAGAAGCTTTCTGGATTGATCATGTACCATTTATTTATTTATGGTGTTGCTACAATTGCCATCTGGGTCTTCTTCATAAAATCTTTTCCTGGGCTGATTTTGTCGATAGTTTTTCCCAAATTTTTCTTGTAGGATTTTTATTGTTTCATGTCTCAAGTATAAATTCTTCCAGCTGACAACAGATGCTGAGATCACTTTTTGGATTTTTTTTTTTAATGGAGTGATTCTATTTCAATCATTGAAGGGAAGAGGTCGAAAGAAGTTTGCTTTGAAAGCTAAATGAGAGGTAATATGGGAGTTCACTGGAGAGTAATAGCTGAGACCTACATTTTGTTCTGTATGAATGTTGTCTGTAGAGAATATAGGACCCCAAAATGAGAGCTAAAAGTAAAGCCATTAGAGACCCTAAGAAAAGTGCTAACTTAAGAGAACCGTGGCCACATACGAAGTTTATAATCCCACCAGTCAACTTCACCAGAAGTTTCCTGCTCATAAAGTGTAATGTTACTTTGTATTTTCTCTGGCTGGTTAACAAAGAAACAGCAATCTTCTCCCAGCATAAACAAAAGCCGAATAGAGGCTCAGCGACTGTAGCACAGCGGTTATGGCACAGGCCACATACACCCAGTGTATGGGGTGTAGGTTTGAACTCAGCCAGATAAACAAACACAGTTAAAACAAACAAACAAAAATAGCTGGATGTTGTGGCAGGCACCTGTGGTCCCAGCTGCTTGGGAGACTGAGGCAGGAGAATCGCTTGGGCCTGAGTTTGAGGTTGCTGTGAGCTGTGATTCTATAGCACTCTACCAAGGGAGACAGTGAAATTCTGTCTCAAGAAAAAAAGAAAAGCCAAATAGATCTGTTACATGAGTTAGGTAGAAGTATAAAGAGGACAAGAATATCAAGATGTAGTTTACACTACAGCATATTATTGGAGCCTGGTATCTCTGATGGGCTGGACTTCCAGGAACTAAACCTTGGGTGGAGCAGGTCAAGAAAGTCTGTGAGTTTGAGTCTGGAGGGATAACTCTAGGACAGGATTCCCAGAAGCTAAGCTGAAGTGGTTAAAGCAGAGAGAATTGAAAGGATTTATTTTAAACTTTGGAGGGGGCCCTGTTTGTCATAGGAAATCTTTGAGTAAAATTTGGTCTCTAGTCTATAAATGTTGTGATTCCTTTAAGAAGTTGTTGAATGAATTTTATTGTTGCCAGGTGGGGCCCAGGTGGGATTGGGGAAATTGAGGAGAAAAACAATAAGAACACTAAACATTTATGAATTTTATTCTTTGAAATTGGCCCTTATTATTTTTTTATTATCCCATATACATGTGATTATTAAGTTTCCACTTTTTGCCATCACAGAACTAAAAAAGCTTAAAATTTAACAACAATAACAATGTTTAAGATAAGGACTAGAAACAAAAATCTCATAAATAATGAATGAAGATAAATACATTCAAAAAAGAAATCAGACAATGCTGCAATGAAGTATTAAGCAAGAATAATAATAATAGTAATGCAAAGAAAGTAATATTCACATTGTCAAATAAGAGTATGAATAAGAGTATGTCTATTATAGAACACTTTGACTCTGAGGTTCAGTATGGAGTCATCAATTAAATTCTTATTATTTTTTCCCAAAGTCTCAAAAAATAGATAACTAATATTTATAAATAAAAATAAAAGATAATTTCAAAAAATAGATCATGTCAAATCTAATAGACAATAGAAAAAGAAGAAATACTTCAAAATCATTCTTCTTAATCTGGATACACCTGATATTAACATTGGAAAAATATATTATTATAAAGGGTAAATTAAAGACATAATTCACTTTTAAATCAGGATGCAGTATCCTGTATCCTAAACAACATATTAACAAGTTGAAGTAAAAATTAATGTTTAGGGTAGTGGCTCTAAGAAGTAAGGCACTGGCCCCATATGCCAGAGTTGGTGGGTTCAAACCCAGCCCCAGCCAAAAACTGCAAAAAGAAATAATAATAATAATAATAATAATAATAATAATAATAATAAATTAATGTTTAAGTAATGTACTTTAGTCAAAATCAAATCCAATTTATGTGAGAATTAGTCACTATTTTTTTCTTGTCCTTACCCTCACCCCCTCCCTCCTTCTCTGTCTGCTCTCCCCTTCCCCCATGCCCCACCATGTCATTAATTGTCCTCATATCAAAGTTGAATACATAGGATTCATACTTCTCCATTCCTGTGATGCTTCACTAAGGATAATGTGTTCCACCTCCATCCAGATTAGTACCAATGCCGCAAGATCTTCATTTTTTTAATAGCTAAATAATATTCCATGGTATACATATACCAAAGCTTGCCAATCCATTCCTGGGTTGAAGGGCGTTTGGGCTGTTTCCACATTTTAGCGATTGTAAATTGGGCTGCAATAAACAGCCTAGTATAAGTATCTTTATAATAAAAGTTTTTTTTTTCCTTTCTGGATAGATGCCCAGTAATGGAATTGCAGGATCAAATGGGAGGTCTAGGTGCAGTTCTTTGAGGTGTCTCCATACTTCCTTCCAAAAAGGTTGTATTAGTTTGTAGTCCCAACAGCAGTGTAAAAGTGTTCCTTTCTGTCCGTCTGCACCAGAATTTGCAGTTTTGAGATTTTTGTGATATAGGCCATTCTCGCTGGGGTTAGATGATATCTCAGGGTGGTTTTAATTTGCATTTCTCTAATAATTAGGGATGATGAGCATTTTTCAAATATTTGCTAACCATTCATCTGTCTTCTTTTGAGAAAGTTCTGTTCATCTCTCTTCCCCATTGATGAATGGGATTGTTGGTTTTTTTCCTGTGGATTAATTGAAGTTCCGTATAGATCCTAGTTATTAAACTTTTGTCTGATTCAAAATATGCAAATATCCTTTCCCATTGGGTAGGTTGTCTATTTGCTTTGGCTGTTGTCTCCTTGGCTGTACAGAAGCTTTTCAATTTAATTAAATCCCATTTGTTT
>CAUYQV010056289.1:0-12892 GCA_963574575.1 Galagoides demidoff | reverse complement strand
CAGCCACGTACACCTAAGGTGGTGGGTTCGAATCCCCAGCCCAGGCCCGCCAAACAACAATGATGGCTGCAACCAAAAAATGGCCGGGCGTTGTGGCGGGTGCCTGTAGTCCCAGCTACTTGGGAGGCAGAGACAGGAGACTCGCTTGAGCCCAGGAGTTGGAGGTTGCTATGAGCTGTGATGCCATGGCACTCTACCCAGGGGGATAGCTTGAGGCTCCGTCTCAAAAAAAAAAAGAAGATGTCTTATCTCTGAAACCCAAGGTTACACTATAGAGAACTGTGGTGACCCCATTCTTTTTGTCCTTTAGAATCAAAGGCTTGGGAGGTTGATACCTGCAGGGGCCATTACAACAATGTATCCTGTGCTGTCTTCCATCCTCGCCAGGAGTTGATCCTCAGCAATTCTGAAGACAAGAGTATTCGAGTCTGGGATATGTCTAAGCGGTAAAGGAGTTATCCATGTTGTGTGACCAAATGCAGGGGAATGCCACCTTTTCTCTCTTTTAAAATTAGCTTGGAATATTTTGTCTCACATTTTTAGCATGTAAGAAATATCGAATCATATGTTGTAAAAACCTGAAGAGATATAGAAATCAGCCAACACTCAACATATTTTCTATCAAATAGAATTCCCCATGTGTATTCCTTTTCCTCCTCTAAATTTAAACATGTTCTTCCTCCCCCTTCCACCAATTCTGTAGCGGGAGAAGAAATAAGAAAGCAGTATAGTAGAAAATTATGAATGGGAGAAATTGAAATATCAAAATAATATGGTCAGTTTAAAGTCTCTTCTTTCAGTTCCTTGGTATAATTTATCATAACTGGATACACAGTTTACTGTCCCTGATTTGCATTTTTAATTGGCTTGCTACTTACCATTCAATATTCTTATATATAATGGACTGGAAATTTGGGGGAAATAATCATTTTCTTTATGTACCTTTTGCTTTTTTAGGACTGGGGTTCAGACCTTCCGTAGGGACCATGATCGTTTCTGGGTCCTGGCTGCTCACCCTAACCTTAACCTCTTTGCAGCAGGTAAAGGCCATTTCCTCTTTTTCTTCCTTGCTTTAGTTCAAAGTTTATAAGAATTAAAAGTGATTCTCCATTAGTTTTGTGTCTAATAAATGCATAGTGGGATGACAAGGAAAAGCACAATTCTCAGAACTACTTAGTTGAAGCTTTTTTTTCTCCTTTTTTAACTCCCCCTTACCTTCTTGGAGTAGTGTTCTTTTCTCCACCAAATGGTCTACCCATATAACAGTAGCCCATACTCTTTGACAGGCTACTAAGAGTTCATAGGAGGCTAATACTTCTCTACTTGAGAAGCTAGAAGCTAAGTTTTATTCATTCACTTAGCAAATACATACTGAGTCCCATGCTCTATTCTGGGTACTGATGTTACAGCAGTGCATAGAACAAAGTCCCCACCTTTATGGAGCTTTTATTTGTAGTGAGCGGAGACAGACCATAAAACTATACATGTTTCATATATATGTATGTGTTATATATATGTAATGTATATATGTTATATGTGTGCATGTGTATATATATGTATATATATACACAATGAGGCATGGTGGAAAATGCTTTGAAGAAAAATTAAACAAAAGTAAGAGGGATAGAGAGGGACAAGTATGGGATATGCTGTTTTATACTGGGTATTTAGAAAAGTGGGAACAACAAATAGAAAGATAGAAGATGCTTAGTAGCATGTTAAAGGAATGTCAGGGAGGCCAGGTGTAGCACTGTGAATAAAGGCCTGAGTAATAGCAGATAAGACCAGGCCAGACTGCATTGTATTGTAGGCCATGGTTAGAACTTAAGGTTTTCTTCTAAATGAATGGAAAGCCATTGGAAGGTTGGGACAGGGAAATGGCATGATCTGGTTCATTGGTACAGAGCAGACAGGAGGAGGACAAGAGTAAAAGGATTCTCTAAGGGGTGGGTGTTGCTAGTAGGGAAAGAGCAAAACATTCTGTTTTTTTAGAGACAGTCTTACTTTGTCATCCTTGATACAATGCTGTGGCATCATAGCTTACAGCAACCTCCAGCTTGGGCTTAGGCAATTCTCTTGCCTCAGCCTCCCAAGTAGTTGGGACTACAGGCACCTGCCAATCACTTAAGCCCAAGAGTTGTGAGCTGTGACACCATGGCACTCTACCAAGGGCAACATAGTGAGACTCTGTCTCAAAAAAAAAAGAAACAAGGTTTCTGTTACTTAGGCTGAAATGGCAGTGGTGTGATTAAGTCTCGCTATAACCTTGAACTCTTGGGCTCAAGTGATCCACTTCAGTCTCCTGAATAGCAAGGCCTATAGGTGCAATCTATAAATAAAATAAATTTAAATTTAAATTTTTTTTAAGAGATGGGATCTCACTATGTGGCCCAGGCTGGTCTTGTACTCCTGGCCTCAAGTGATCCTCCTTCTTAGGCCTCCCATAGTGCTGGAATTGCAGGTATGAGCTACTACATGCAGCCTATGCTGTTTTTATATGTTAAAGGCTGGGGGAGGATGAAAATTATTGTAGTTTCTGTCTTCAGGGAACTCCACTTTTCTTGGTATGGGGTGATAAATGATTATAAGCCAAGGTGATAAGTACTATAAGAGAAGTTTGTGCAGAGTTTTAGGGGAACACAGAGAAGGAGATGTCTAAATGTGTGGCACTCTAGTCCAGGTGACAGTGCAAGACTCTTGTCTCAAAAAGATTCTAAGAATTGAGAATTTAGGCAGATAAGAGATGTATTTAGGTGTCTTGTTTTTGATATAAGCATACATATATAATCCTCATCCTTGTGTATCTCCTCTGTTTCCAGCTTTCTTTCTTGCTTGTAACTGTTAAATAATTCTTCTCTTCTCCCTGTCCCCCAGGCCATGATGGTGGCATGATTGTGTTTAAGCTGGAGCGAGAGCGGCCAGCCTATGCTGTCCACGGCAACATGCTGCATTATGTCAAGGACCGATTCCTACGTCAGCTGGATTTCAACAGCTCCAAAGATGTGGCTGTGATGCAGTTGCGGAGGTAGCTCGTCCTTGTTTCTTCCTTCTAAACCAATGGTTCTCAACCTTCTAATGCCGTGACCCTTTAATACAGTTCCTCATGTTGTGGTGACCCCCAACCATAAAATTATTTTCGTTGCTACTTCATTAACTGTAATTTTGCTACTGTTATGAGTCATAATGTAAATATCTGATACGCAGGATATGTTTAGGCGACCCCTGTGAAAGGGTTGTTTGACCCCCGAAGGGGTCGCAACCTGCAGTTTGAGAACTGCTGCTCTAAACCCTCTCATATAACACCTACCAACAGGAGTCCTTTAAACAGCATGTGCTCTCATCTCTTGTCACAGGCGGGATACCCATTAGATGAACCTGCTCAGTTTAAATCCTGGAGCGTAGTAGGAAGGCAGTGGCCATGAGTAGAATGGGAGTTTCCCTCTTGAGAATGCTAGGAACCCTGTATGTAGGAAATCTTACTACCATAGTTTGCTGGGTCTTTTGCAAACCAGAGAAAATTTCTTGGTAGAGAGTAGCCCAAATGGGTAGCAAGCCTTTTTGCTTTTATTTGGCATTATTATGGCAAAATGTATACAGCTCTAAACCAGAATTTATGTCCCCAAATGATAACCTCTGGGAAGCCTGGCAAAAGAAACTGTCCCTTTGGAAAGCCAGCTGCATGAGCATGTTGAAACATTAATGGTGGCAAACTTTGGCATGAGGGTTTGATAACCACCCTCTAGCATCTCTGCAATAAAAGGATGGGTTTATGTGAACACTCCAAAGGATGGGAGAAACCAGCCAGGGACAGACTCTGTGGTGTCCACTGCAGTTATGTGTAGGAATTTGAATCCAAGCAGAACCAGTTCCACTCACTATAGTAACTCTATCTTCTGTTAAATAATTTGGCTAGTGTTTACTTTTTTAAACTGTTCAAAGCTGAGATAAGTACATTCCTGAGCCTTCAGGAAGGAAGAGAATAAAGGCAATATTTATTTATTTTTATTCTAAGTATTTGTGTAAGTATTAGAAGTAAGAAGTATGGGGGTAATTTCTTTCTTCCTTCTATTCTTATGCCTCTTCCCTGTTTTCTGCTTTTTCTATATACATCTCTAGTGGTTCCAAGTTTCCAGTATTCAATATGTCATACAATCCAGCAGAAAATGCAGTCCTACTGTGTACGGTAGGTATTCCCATTTTTCACGGGTGTCTTTCTCGTGCCCTTAATGAATACTTAATGGCTTCTTAGAAGCTATTTAATGGCCATTTTGCTAGAGCTAACACAGTGAAAGCTCAGAAGATTAAACCAGGTAGGCTTCAGTTCTTATAAATATATTGAGTATTTGTGAACTTTTATCTTTCATAAGACTAACAGTGTCTATATTTAATGGAGTATCAAGATAAATAACTTAGATCAGTGATTCAACAGAATGTTTGTGACTAAATTCTGTGGAAAGGGGTGGCGACTGTGGCTCAGTGGGTAGGGTGCCAGCCCCATATACCAAGTGAGAGTGGCAGGTTCAAACCCAGCCCTGGCCAAACTGCAACAAAAAAATAGCTGGGTGCCTACAGTCCCAGCTACTCGGGAGGCTGAGGCAAGAGAATCACCTAAGCCCAGGAGTTAGAGGTTGCTGTGAGCTGAGATGCCACGGCACTCTACTGAGGGCGACAAAGTAAGACTCTGTCTCTATGAAAAAAAAAATCTGTGGAAAGAAGATGCTTTATCCCTTCCTTTGGGTGCAAATAAAAGAACTGTGATTTTGAGAGGGAATTCTTTTTTTTTTTTGAGACAGCCTCAAGCTGTAACCCTGGGTAGAGTGCTATGGCATCACAGCTCTCAGCAATCTCCAACTCCTAGGCTCAAGCGAGTTTCTTGCCTCTGCCTCCCAAGTAGCTGGGACTACAGGCACCCGCCACAATGCCCAGCTGTTTTTTGGTTGCAGCCGTCATTGTTGTTTGGCGGGCCCAGGCTGGATTCAAACCCACCAGCTCAGGTGTATGTGGCTGGTGCCTTAGCCTTGAGCCATAGGCGCCAAGCCTGAGAGGGAATTCTTTTGAGTAGAGTTGCCTTCAGAATTATCCAATAGCCTTCCCCATGCCTTGCCCCACTGGTTGTTAAAAAAAAAAGTGACATCCTAATTTTAGTACCCTAGTGGCCAACTTTAAAAGAATGAAAACCTCTCTTTCCCCATACAACTTTTAGTGTTTAATCTCAGTCCTTCTTTAATATTTAGCAGTCCAGGCTGGGTATGGTGGCTCACATCTGTAATCCCAGCACTTGGGAGGCCAAGAGGGGTGGATTGCCTTTCTTTCAAGTTGACTTCTGAGATTATATGAGTATTCAGGTGAGGCACTAGACTATCAGAGTCTCAGTCCTCTATTTGAGGAGTAGAGAGCAATTCTGGCATTCAAATAATATCTGCATCTTTGGAGGTTAAAGAAAATAAAGTGACATCAGTGGTGAATTGTTTAGCAAAGAGCCCTGTAATTCTCAAATGTGGAAGCATTTAAATGCCTGCTAGGCAAGGGTGAGAAAAGTGTGATTTTAGATTGTTGTCTATGCAATAGAGCTGTTTTCTCTGGCAGCGTGGAGAGGGGTTTCTCTTGGGTGTCTCTCACTAACATTATGATTTCCCTTTTTCCTCTACAGAGAGCCAGCAATTTAGAAAATAGTACTTATGACCTGTACACCATCCCCAAGGATGCTGACTCCCAGAACCCTGATGGTGAGTATTCTATCTACCTCACTCTGCCTCCAGCTCTCCTCACCTGCAGGATCTATTCTTAAGTTTCTCCACTTTTCATCTCAGGCCATGGCCACATTATTCATGTCTGTTGGCAGGTGCTGCTAACAATTGTATCAGAGGCGATCATGGTGTGAAATATTCATGTTTCTCCTCCATTTTATTACCCCAGCTAGATATATATATTTTATAATTTGGTTATTAGAAACTCTCCATTTTCTCTTTCAGCACAGCATGTTATCCTTGTTTATTGTCAGCTGATACGACTTTCACCCTGGTAGTTTCATTTATTTAAAATTGTGGTTCCAATCTTACAATGTCTCATCCTGGGACTAGGGATTTATACTCTCCCATCCACATCCAGATCCGATTTGCTTCTTTTTGCATGTCAAAAAGATGAGGCTGCTAACAGCCCCATGCCCCACCTGGGAATCCAGGATCCAGCTGAGACCCCTGCCTAACTCTTCCGTCACTGCCATCCCTCACTAATATCCTTGCAATTAGAACTTGCTGACAAACATTCTTAGGATGGGTCTGACTATTGCTTATGGTCCGTTAATGCACTTTTCTAGGGGCTTTGTGGATATTACCAGGTCAGAGGCTTACTCTGCAGATCCCCACCCTGATGACTAGCATATTTTCATGGTATTTTAGACCTCATCAACAGATTCCAGAGAACCATTTTGCTAGTTCTTTTTCTTTTGTGAAAGTCACTGGGTTGTTATTACTGAATTATAATTCATTGACTTTTTTAATGTGATCATAGAAAATCTTGTGTATTTAGTATCCATAAATCAAATTCTCCCTTATAAATTAGTAAGTTAAGCCACTAGTGACTAGCTCGAAGCAAAAGGTTATCTGTGCCAGGCAAGTCATGCCCTTGCTTTCCCCTCCATATTTGTTTACAATTAATAGAATTTAAAATATCTTTGTTTTGTTTTATTACCACTTTTATGGAGAGGTAATAATTACTCAAGGTGTAGCCCAATGATGGGCAACAGAAAAGAGGAAGAGAAAAAGCAAAAGCTTGAATTATATGGTTCCCTGGCCCCTAAAAAATGGGAATATTGATTGTGGTAATAATTAGTTTTATAAATTGCCTTCTACTCCAGGTGCCAGAGAAGTATAAGGCAAGGTTGTCCAGTATGTTCTGTCCAGTTTTCTGCTGCTCTAATAGTTAAAAGAGTATTTTGATGCATTTTTCTGCTTATCCTTCTGTAAATTTTTCCTGAGAGTGGAGCATCCATTTCAGAATTCTAATCAGCCGCTAAGCTGATGAACATTTTGTAACTCTCGTCAGGGTGATAAGAATGGTCAGTTGACATTTACAGAGCAACAGCTTGGTGCTAAGTACTGCCCAGCACTGAGCCTGCCCTCAAGATTTAGTTAGGGGGGCTTTGCCCCACCCTGCCCTACTTGGAGATCTGCATTTTCATGTTAAAATCTGCAGAGCAGCTGCGGCTTGGGGAGGGATTCCTATGACACTGACAGGCTGCTTCCTCTGCCGCAGTTTGGCCAGGGAGGCCCTGCTCGTTAGCTTGATGGAGTGTGCTGTCTCCCAAGATGGGCGGCCCTTCTGCCAGTATGTGGTGTTAGCTGAAATGCTGCCACTTGGCCTAGAGAAAAGAGGGTTGGCAAGGGTAGAGGTTGGAATTTGGAGGGGACTGGTAGGGAAAAGTCACTTGGCAATAGCCCCAGGTTATGGCTGGATTAGTTAGGAAGCAGCTGAACTGGCAAAGCCAAGATGGCAGCCAGCAAGACTGGCAGCTCCATGGCACCTGACTCTGTCACCTGCCAGTGGCTTACCACATGCTCCCGCCTTTCGTTTTGTTCTTCTCAGCCCCTGAAGGGAAACGATCCTCAGGCCTGACAGCCGTTTGGGTTGCTCGAAATCGGTTTGCTGTCCTAGATCGGATGCATTCGGTGAGTAAAGACTATAAACAGAAACTAGGCCTGGTATGGTGGCTCATGCCTGTAATCCTAGCACTCTGAGAGGCCCAGGAAGGTGGATCACTTAGCTCAGGAGTTCTAAGACCAGCCTGAGCAAGAATGAGACCCTGTCTGTACAAAAATAGAAAAATTAGCCTGGCTTTTTCTGGGTGGCTGAGGTGGGAGAATCACTGTAACCTAGGGGTTTGAGGTTGCTGTGAGCTATGATTCCCAGTCACTCTAGCCTGGGGCAACAGAGTGAGACTCTGTCTCAAAAGAAAAAAAAAAAAACAAATACAAACAAATGAAAGCAGAAACTAATTTGGGGAGTGAGGATGAATAAAGGGCATTATTTCTTCCTTTCCTCCCCTAGACAGCTGTAATCTTCATGTATTGTCTCTGCCTCTGTTCCCAGCCCTATGCTAACTGCCTGGGGGCAAAGGGCTTTAAAATTGATTTGATTAGGTTGACTATCAGTATGCTCTGGGCTTAAAAACCAAGCTACAATCACTCTTGAGGACAAAAACCAGAGAAGCATCAAATTTGAAGTGAGTAGGCTGGATAAGGAGTAAATCTCTCTCACTGTTCTTACTACCTTTATTAATTAGTACTTGAAACGTAACAGTTCTAACACAAGATAAGTAATGTTCTCTCAAGAAAATGTTCAACAAAATGTAACCCCCAGAAGTGCTATTGTCTCTCTCTGGTTGATTGAAGAACTTAGAATTTACTTGGACTTTTTGAGGAGGGTGAAGAGGAGAGGTATTAAGGTTCTTGGGGAGGATCTTGGTTGGAGTGGTCTACTAAAGTGGTAATCAACTCAGAGGGGGGAAAAGTGCTACGTAGTTTATTGAGGGTAAGGAACAATTACTGATGGCATTAGTTACCATCATATACATGTTTCTCTTAACCCTGCCTTTATCACTCATTTCAGCTTCTTATCAAGAATCTGAAGAATGAGATCACCAAAAAGGTACAAGTGCCCAACTGTGATGAGATCTTCTATGCTGGGACAGGCAACCTCCTACTTCGAGATGCAGACTCTATCACACTCTTTGATGTACAGCAGAAGCGGTAAAATGTCAGCTGCCCCTTAGCAGACAGGCATATAGTGGGGACAGTGTATGTCTTTAGTAGGCTCTTTCTTTTCCCTAAGTGAGTTTGTGGCATGGCCACTGCTTGTGCTATAACTCCAAAACTCTTCCTAGCTACTTGTTTCCTTCCATGGTTACTCTCCATCTTGCACACACAGGGTAGTGTTGCAGCAAAGAGGCTTGTTTGTTTTTACAGTACTTACTTGAGCAAAGATTGCTGTCATGGCTTAGAATGAGAGGGACACAGAGATTAATAACATAGTTCATGTACTTAAAGATAACAGTCCAGTAGTTAAAACAAACATACATAAATTCAGAATAATAAAGGAGAATAAGGAGTGAGGGGTTTAGGAAGGGGGAACTGCACAACATGAGCCAAATGTTTACAGCACTCAGCTGCTATGTGGGGAACTTCGTGTGGCATTTCTTTAAGAAATTGGGGTTTAGACTCGGTGCCCTTCGCACAATGATTATGGCGCCAGCCACATACACTGAGGGTGGTGGGTTTGAACCCGGCCCTGGCCAGTTAAATAACAATGACAACTGCAACAAAAAATAGCCAGGCATTGTGGTGGCTGCCTGTAGTCCCAGCTGCTTGGGAGGCTGAGGCAAGAGAATTGCTTGAGCCCAAGAGTTTGAGGTTGCTGTGAGCTATGACACCATGACACTTTACCCAGGGCGACATAATGACACTCTATCTCAAAAAAAAAAAAAAAAGAAAAGAAAAGAAAGAAAGAAATCGGGGTTTACATTAATTTAGGGGTGAAAGGATGTAGGTCATAGCCTGAGATAAGGGAGTCAGATCCATTCATGATTTCTCACTCTCTCAGGACTCTGGCATCTGTGAAGATTTCGAAGGTGAAATATGTTATCTGGTCAGCAGACATGTCACATGTAGCACTGCTAGCCAAACATGGTAAGTCCGCATTATATCCACCTTGATTTAGAGACCAGTCCTCCCCTCCCCCCATCCCTGCCAATCTACTGCACTCACCCTGTCCAGCAGAGCACTCATGCCCTTTGCCTCTTACAGCCATTGTGATCTGTAACCGCAAACTGGATGCTCTATGTAACATTCATGAGAACATTCGTGTCAAGAGTGGGGCCTGGGATGAGAGTGGGGTATTTATCTATACCACAAGCAACCACATCAAATACGCTGTCACCACTGGGTAAGTTAATTATCTGGGATACAGAGCTGGAGAAGGCAGCTTCATGAAATGACTATCCTGTCTTGAGATACAGCTAAAATCTCCCATGAACTTTCCTTATGGAAAAGCCTTATCTGGCAAATATGTGCCAAGGGCATCTGAACATTCTTCTTTCAACTCTTTAAAAACCTGTGAAATATAACACATATGTAAAGAATTATATAAATTATAGATTTACAAAATAGCAAATAAATTATGTAGTGATCATCTGTATAACTGTCACCCAATAAATAGAACAGTACTGGTACCCAAGAAGCCCTTTGCCATGTGGTCCTTATTGACCACAACCCCCTTCCTTTCCACCACAAAATAACATTGTCGTTTTTATGAGGATTTCTTCCTTGCTTTTCTTTGTCATTTTACTATTTAATGTATGTTTTAATAGCATTTAGTTTTGCCTGGTTTTGAACTTCATGAAATCATACTGAAGTCATAAACATCTTACTTTGCATTTTGTTCACTGTTTTGTTTGTGAGGGTGATCCATATTGTAGCTCTGGTTTATTTACTTTCAATATTGTATAATGTTCCATTACATGATTATATCAAAGTCAGTCAATTCTACTCTTCAGGAATACTTGAGTCAATTCTACTTTTTGAAACTTTTTGACTTGAACAGTGTTCTTTTAAACATTCTTTATCATGTTTTCTGGTGCACATGTGCATGCATTTCTCTAGTATATATGCCCAGAGTAGGATTGCTGGACTATAGAGTATGCATATCTTCCCATTTACTAGGCAGTATAAAACTGTTTTCCAAAGTGGTTGTGCTAGTGCATGTCCACCAGCCTTGTAGGAAAGTTTCTTTACTTGCCATTGTAACCGGCACTTGGATTTGTATTTATCCATTTGGTGGATATATAATGGTATTTCATTTTAATTTTATTTTGTTCTGTTTCTTTCTTTCTTTTTTTTTTTTTTTTTGAGACAGAGTCTCACTTATTAACCCTCAGTAGAGTGCCATAGTGCTCACAGCAACCTCCAACTCCTTGGGCCTAGGCAATTCTCTTGCCTCAGTCTCCCAAGTAGCTGGGACTACAGGCGCCTGCTACAATGTCTGGCTATTTCCTTGGTGCAGTTTGGCTGGGGCTGGGTTTGAACCCACCACCCTCAGTATATGGGGCCGGCACCCTACCCACTGAGCCACAGGCACCGCCCTAGTCTCTGTTTCTTAATGAGTTTGAGGACCTTTTTATCTGCCTGTCCTTTAGGGTTTCCTCTTCTATGAATTTTGTTCAAGTCTTTATTTTTTATCTGTCATTTTTCTTATTGATTTGTACAATTAATATTTGGACTGATAAGTCCTTTGTTGGGGCTGTGTTGCAAATATTAATTTCTTGTCTTCTGATTATCTTTATGGTAACCTTTATATAACTTGGACATTTGTTACTCAGGACTGCCTATACATGTTGAGTCTCCCTTATATAAAGTGCTTGGGATCAGAAGTATTCTGCATTTCAGATATTTTTCTGATTTTGGAACATTTATCATTAAACATTCCAAATCTGAAATCCAAACACTACAATGACCATTTCCTTTGGCATCATTTTGGCACTCAGAAAGCTTTGGATTTTGGGCTGACATAATGGCTCATATCTGTAATCCCAGCACTCTGGGAGGCCAAGGTGGGTGGATTGCTTGGGCTCATGGGTTAAAGACCAGCCTGAGCCATTTAGAGACCTCATCTCTAAAAACAGTTGGGCATTGTTGTGGGCACCTATAGACCCAGCTACTCGGGAGGCAGAGACAGGAGAATCACTTGAGCCCAAGAGTTGGAGGTTGCTATGAGCTATGACGCCACAGCAATCTACCAAGGGTGACAAAGTGAGACTGTCTCAAAAAAATTTTTTTTTGGATTTTGGAGCATTTTAGATTTTGCATTTTCATATTTGGGATGTTCAACCTGAATTAAGGTAGTCTCATAAGATTTTTTCCTCCTTTCACCAATAAATGTAATGAATTCAGTTGATTTTTTTTTTAAATGTTAAATCAGTGTTAATATTCCAGATATAAACCTTACTTGGTCATGATGTGTTTTTTTACCCTTTCCAACATTACTAGTTTTAGGTTGCTAGGATTTTTGCATCTTTATAAGTGAGATTGACTGATTTTTCTTTTTCTTTTTGTCCTTGGGTTTTGGTAGTAAGATTACATTTATATCCTAAAGTAAGCAAAATAATGTGCCTTTTTCTGTTCTCCCAGTGAATTTGCATAGATTAGAATTCTTTCTTGACTTTTGGTTAGAATTTACCAGTGAAGTCATATGAGCCTGAGGCTTTTTTTATTGGAAGATTTTTGTTATCCTATTCAGTTTATTTTGTTCAACAATTATAAGACTGTATAGGAGTTTTCTATTTCTTTTTGAGTCAATTTTGGAAAATCTTGTTTTCTGTTTCTTAATTTCTACTGTTAGCTTTATTATTTTCTCCTAACTGCTTTCTTTGCTTTACTTTTTAAAAGAACAATAAAACTTTTAAGACATATATTCACTAATTTTTAGTCTCTCCCAACATGTGCACATAGAGCCCATTAATTTTCAGTATTTCTTCTAATATATTGCATGCAGTTAAGGCTATAAATTATTTCCCAAGTATTATATTTGCTATATTGACAAGATTTTTTTTTAACCCCTCATGTATTTCTCCTGAGAAATCAACAAGTTTTCATTTGTGATCTTTTTGTTATCATTCAATTCGAAATGTTTCTGCTTTTCTTTATTTCTTGGTTTGTCAGAATTCTTCATCTACCTGTCTTCTAATTTCACTATAATTTCTTTTTTTTTTTTTTTTGAGACGGAGCCTAAAGCTATCCCCCTGGGTAGAGTGCCATGGCATCACAGCTCATAGCAACCTCCAACTCCTGGGCTCAAGCGAGTCTCCTGCCTCTGCCTCCCAAGTAGCTGGGACCACAGGCGC
>CAUYQV010056284.1:0-18799 GCA_963574575.1 Galagoides demidoff | reverse complement strand
TCTCAAAAAAAAAAAAAAAAAAGGTAGCCTGTGTCCAACTGTTTTGCATCAAGACAGACTGCTCCCAGGAACAGACCCTACCCAGCATGTAAGGAACTGCAGCCTTGGTACTGCAAAATGGGGGTTATAGAGAATTCTTTGTTAAGCAATAAAGTTTGGGGTGAAGACAAGTATTTCTAGGCCATGGGCGTCTCCTGCTTGCTCACTAAGTGACCCTAACAGCTGCCTTCCTTTGCCACCTTGGGATGTTTTCAAGTCTTCCCCTTGTATTGGGCAAGTACTGCCTCAACCCTTCACTGGGGCTGCTCTTTCCCACCCCTCCTCCCAGGGATGCTATCCGTTCTGACCAGAATGCCCCGCCCAGTGGCACAGGGAGGTCCCTGGCCAAACACTGCAGGCCCAGAGAAGGGAAAAGACACACCAAAGCCTGCACACTGTCGGACAGCGCAGAACACCAGAGCGACATGGATGGGGCACTGGGTAGTGACCAGGTGTGGGTGGGGAGTGTGCACCATACTCCCTCCCGCCCCCTGTTCCTGAGGTATGGTTTCCCGGGAACTGCTCTGGGTGTGGGCCTGGACTCCTGCCTCTTCCAGATGCCTGCAGAGTGCCTGCATGGGGTCAGGAATGACTTTCTGGGAATGAGTTCCTTGGTCATGGGGCAGGAACACACAGGGGGCCTTGTCTAATCTGGCTCCACACCTCCACTGCTGTGCAGAGAGCCGTGAGTGTGCCACGTGCGCTTGGATTGATCCAACACGTCCTTTTAAGGCTCGTGGGCCCATGAGCGGGCAGTGGCCTTGTGCCTGGCGTGTGCAGGGCAGGTGCACAACCCAGTCCCGCAGGCGCCAGGGTTACCCGTGGCTGCGCTCCTCACGGATCGGGGCCTGCGGAAGGACCCGAGGGACCCGAGGTTTTCGGGTAAGGAGGGGTTCTGGCTGCAGGCCGGCAGCCTTCAGAGCACGACTCCCTCGCTGCACTCGCGCGGGAATCGGGAGCGCGGTTTCCGGACGGCCATGTCGCGGTAGGGACGTCATAGAGGCGCCAACATCACAGGCGCTGGCAGCCCCTGGTATCTCCAGTGTCCCCAACTCCCCAGCCAAAGAGCGCACTGGAGGCGGAGGGGCAGCAGCCACCAGCCCGCTCCCCGCCTCCCAGACAGAGCCTCGGTCAGCATGGGGGTAACAGGTGGGAGAGGGCGGGCCCGCGGTGGAGCGGGGGCGCGGGGGAGGGGCGGAGGGAGGTGCGCAGGGGGAGGGCGGAGGGAGGTGCACGGGGCTGGGGGGGAGAGGAGGGGCGGAGGGAGGGGCGCGAAGGGGACGGCAAGGAATCAGCCCGGGGCTCCTCCCCCTGCCCCAAACTTCCTACCCCCACAACCCCAGCCAAACCATCCCTTGTACCCCGACTGTCGCTCGCAGCCTCAGCCCGCACCATGCACACGCACGTGTGCACTGGCACGCGTGCACACTTTGGGGTTAAAAGGCCGCACTTTCAGCGGATTCTTGGTGAGGTTCCAGGCCCACGGAGGGAGTTGCGGCCTTGTGCAGTGAATTATCACCCCTGCAGATGATCCCAATAATCACGTCCAGTTGCCCCTGGTTGATGCTTGAAGCTTTTCTGGGAGGAACAGTATGCAGCAAAAGATGCTGAGTGCCCCTTGGTGCATGTAGACTAATCGTTCCCATGAACAAAAGATGTTTCACCTCAGTGCCCTGAGTCTCCCCTTTCTATGGGGGGGCTCAGATCCCTGCTGAAATGGAGCTTTCTTTGGGGGATCATCTCTTCCAGATCAGGGACTAGCATTAAAGACTCAGAAATCAACTGCAGAGCAGCTTCTCCCCTTTGTGAAATTTGTGGGGTAACAAATTTAACACAGACACCTAAAATCTCTTCTGTAATTACTGCACCCCTTTCAGAGGTCTGTGCTAGACCCTGAGCCTGATGTGTTGACTAAACAGGTTACAATGTAGGCTGGACAGCTAGGTTTGTCTGTCACACTGGGCTTTCAGGCATGAGTAGGATTCTGCCAGAAGAGGGCTTTAGGTATAAGAAATAGCATGTGCAGAGAAGGCACAGAGGCACAAAAGGCCATGTGCTCTAAAGTGGCTTGAACTTGGGGCAAGGGGTAGGGAGTTGGATGCCAAGAAATGAAAAACAGTAGCAGAGTCACCCCAGGCTGGATCTTTGAGGCTGCGCTAGAATCTGGGAATGACTAGAAGTTGCAGGCTCACTCTGGGGTCACTGAGAAGCCCTGTTGAAGAACATGTTTGCAGTGGTCACATGGAGGCCTAAACAGAGTTGATAGCACAATGAGTGGCATCATAGGGTTTGGAACCAGACAGGTTTGGATCATGTGCTGCTCTTAATAGCTCTGGACCTTATGTACATTTCCTCATCATTGAGAAGAAAGTGGTGGCCATCTGTGCAGAGGGGAGCTGTGAAGATGAACTGTGCCCATGGGTAGCATCGAGTGCCCATGGGTAGGAAGTCCTAGGTGTGTGTTGTCTCTGATGCTGGGAGATGAGGAGGGAGGCAGTGAGGGTAAAAGGGCATGTATAAGGTCAGCAGAGAAGTGGGGAGGTCAGGAGCTGCAAAAGTGAGGGGGAATCACAAGCGACCTGGGTTTCTAATTTGGCTAAAAGGATGGTGGGTGAATGGGGATGAAGATTGGAAGGATAACAAGAGGAGAGACTGGGAAAAAAAGCAGAACTCTTGGCCAGGTGAGAGCCTAGATCAGCAGGATATGAACTTGAGGTAAGAAATGGAGGACAGGGCTGTGCTGTTGGGTTTTGAGAGCTGTGTCTGTGGTGGTCCCCCACTGCTGCTCGTTGGCCCACTTTCCCCTCGACTCTTGCATGACTCCGGCAACCAAAAGTGAGTCGCTTCTGGCTTTTTCTCCTCAAGGATCCAGAGGTCCCCCAGAAGCTGCTTTGCAAAGGAGCAAGATCCTTTCAGCCATGAAGCCTGGTTCTACCTTTTGGGGGCAGGGCTAACCCTGCTCTCCATCTTTGTTAAGACTGATGGAGTCCTGGGGGGGGGGGCCCTAAGTGGAGCGCCTATTGCCTGGGAGCTCATGGATCACCAAAAGTCAGCTGAGAAGTCACCAACACAGAGTCCCCCAAGGGCTTTCTAGACCATCCATCCAGAGGAGTATGATAAAGACTTTCCTTGAGTTGGCCGTACCTTGGAACACTAACTTAAACATGTCGGTCCCATTTCCTAGTTGGCAAGCTGAGCACTGGTGTCTATAGGGAACTGTTACTGCGCCTGGAAGGACCTGTCCAACAGTATGCTCCTTGCCTGGGAAGAAGAGCCTGTTTAATGCACAGGTGTGCATGGGTTGCCTTTGCCTGTGAGATGGAGTGATCTTACTCTTCTTTCCAGTGTCTGCTGCATGCTTTGTTGTCCTCAACAGTGTGGCTCTGACATCTCTTAGATGGGGACTTGGGCTGTATGCAACTTCAGCTGTTGGGAGATGTTTTCAACCTTACTTCCTAAACATCTGCCAAGGGTTCCTTTGGCATTGGGTGTCATATGCTCAGTTTATTTGGTGTTCAGCTTCTCTTCATGAGAGCTCCCTTATATTTGGATAGCAGTTGAAGAAGTGTGTAGGTTGACTGTAGGGAGGTAGAGGGTGAAATATTCAGTGTCCTATTCTCATTGTTCTTTGTTTTACATTTTAAGGTCTTCCTTCCAACACAGTGTGTATATGGGTCTTGGGATGACAAAGCCTACTCAAGAAATGGGCATTATGGTCACCATGTGGCTTAAATTAATTTTTCTAATGCAGTAAAGTTGAATATATGTTTCTTAAAAAAATAAGAAGAAGAAGTGGAGGATAGGCTTGGGCATGGTGGTTCATGCCTGTAATCCTAGCACTCTGAGAGGCCAAGAAAGGAGGATACCTTTAAGCTTAGGATTTGAGACCAGCCTGAGAAAGAGACTCCCATCTTTTTTTTTTTTTTTGAGACAGAGCCTCAAGCCGTCCCCCTGGGTAGAGTGCTGTAGCATCACAGCTCACAGCAGCCTCCAACTCCTGGGCTCAAGCAAGTCTCCTGCCTCAGCCTCCCAGGTAGCTGGGACCACAAGTGCCTGTCACAATGCCTGGCTATTTTTTGGTTGCAGCCGTCATTGTTGTTTTGGCTGGCCCAGGCTGGATTCGAACCCGCCACCTTAGGTGTATGTGGCTGGTGCCTTAGCCACTTGAGCCACAGGCACCAAGCCGAGACTCCCATCTTTACTAAAAATAGAAAAATTAGGCAGACCTCTGGTGGGCACCTGTAGCCCCAGCTACTCAGGAGGCTGAGGCAGGAGGATCACCTGAACCTTAGAGCTAGAGGTTGCTGTGAGCTAGGCTGATGCCACAGGATTCTAGCCCGGGTAACAGAATAAGACTTTCTTACTTTTAAATTTTTTTTAATTTTTAATAAAAATTGGAAATTAAATAATTTACATTATTGTGACTATATAACTACTATTCACTGCAGAGCCTGAAAGGGTACCACAATCACCTAGTCTTTCCTGTATAGTGTTCTGTTTTTCCCAGAGTTTCTAGTTGTCTTTTTCTTGTACTCAGTTTTATCATAGTTTTAGTTCTCTTCAACCTCTCTATTTAGTCAACCATTCTATCAGGTTTTCTCTTTTCAGACCTGCTGCCCAGGACCCACTGTCTTTCTGTACCAATAATTTTTGTAAAGACAGTTTCACTTTGTTCCCCTTGGTAGAGTTACATGGTGTCATAGTTCACAGCAACCTCAAACTCTTGGGCACAAGGGATCCTCTTGCCTCAGCTTCCCAAGTAGCTAGAACTATAGGCCCCCACCACAACGCCTGGCTATTTTTAGAGACAGGGTCTCACTCTTCTGGCTCAGGCTGGTCTCAAACTCGTGAGCTTAGGCAATACACCTGCCTTGGCTCCCAGAGTGTTAGGATCATAGGCGTGAGCCACCGCACCTGGGCCAATATATATATATATATTTTTTTTTTTTTAAGAGAGACAGGGGCTCATCACCTGTGGCTCAAGTGGCTAAGATTCCAGCCACGTACACCCAAGGTGGTGGGTTCGAATCCAGCCTGGGCCCACCAAACAACAATGATGGCTACAACCAAAAAATAGCTGGGCGGCGGGCACTTGTGGTCCCAGATACTTGGGAGGCTGAGGCAGGAGACTCGCTTGAGCCTAGGAGTTAGAGGTTGCTGTGAGCTGTGATGCCACAGCACTCTACCCAGGGGGGCAGCTTGAGGCTCCTGTCTCAAAAAAAAAAAGAGAGACAGGGTCTCCATCTCCCAGGCTGGAGTACAGTGCTACAATCATAGCTAACATAACCTTGAAATCTTGGCCTCCAGGGATCCTCCCACCTCAGCTTCCCAAAGTGCTTGGATTATAGACATGAGCTATCATCCCCAGCCTTGCACCAATCTTAACTGGTCATAGGCCTCTGTACAGTTAACATGTGGGACTTAGCTGTTTCCTTGGAGTGTACACACTATTTTCTTCCTGGGTCTCTTGTTTTATGCCTTCATTTAGCTCCAGCACATCCTCAAATATTCTATCATTTCCTTAGAAAAAGGAGGTAACCAGGCACTGTGATGTGCACCTAAGTCCCAGCTGCTCTGAGAATTGCTTGAACCCGGGAGTTGGAAGCTCTGTTGGGATATAACTGCACCTGTGAATAGCCACTGCACTCCAGCCCGGGCAATATAGTAAGGCTCTATCTCTAAAAAAAAAAAAAAAAATAGAGAGTGAAGGTAAATTGTCAGAGTGTTTGGCTAGATATAAAATTCTAGGTAAAAAACCCTTTTCCTCCAAAATTTTAAAGGCAATCAGTGTTGTTAACTGTACTGTGAGTATAATTTTCTTCCTCTCACGGGTGACTGGTTTTTCCATTTTAGAAGCATGTTAGAGTTCTTTGCTAATGGTGTAATTGACTTTCACAGCACAGATCTTTTAACATTGGCGGTGCTGGGAATTCAGTAAGCCCTTTTAAGCCAATGATGTTCTTCATCCCACAGGAATTTTGATTTCTCTTTTCTTCTCCACCCTCTCTCTTCTTTCTGGATCTCCTTTCTAAAATTCAGAATCAGACCGTCAATTGATCCTTTTCTCTCACATTGTCTTGATATTTTGGTTCCACTTTCTGGGGAGATTCTCTGTGTTTTATTTTCCAATTCTGTTTGCCAAAAGCTCTTTCCTTCTCTAATTTTTTTTTTCATATCATTTCTGAATCTCTGAAGATGATTATAGAGTTTTTCTTTTCTTTTTTTTTTTTTTTGAGACAGAGTCTCTTGGTAGAGTGCTGTGGCATCACAGCTCACAGCAACCTCAACCTTGGGCTTAAGCCATTCTCTTGCCTCAGCCTCCCAAGTAGCTGGGACAACAGCCACTTACCAATCCAACATGTCACTCTACTGAGGGTGACAAAATAAGACTCTGTCTCAAAAAAAAAAAAAAGGCAGCATTAAGAAAGGAAAAGAGAATAAAGAACAGATGGGACAAGTAAAAAGCAAATAGCAAGATAGTAAGTAGATTTAAAACCAACAATATTTAACAATGAAGGGCAGAGATTAGCACAGTGGATTAACAAAGCAAGACTTTATCTGCCTATTAGATATGCACTTTAAATAAAAACACAGTTTAAAAGAAAGAGGAAATAAAAGGTATCCCGTGCTAACACCAATCATAAGAAAGCTGAAGTGACTATATTAATATCACTCAAAGCTGGTTTTAGATCTTGCCAGAGATAAAGGGGTGTCAGTTTATCAAGAATACATAGCTATCCTAAGTGTTTATGCACCTTATATTAGAGCTTCAAAATACATGAAGCAGCCTGGATGTAGTGGCTTCTATCTATAATTCCAGTGCTCTGGGAGGCTAAGCTGGGAGGATCACTTAAGGCTGGGAATTTGAGACCAGCCTAGACAATATAGTGAGACCCCTTCTCTACCAAAAATAAAAATTTAGGCTCGGCGCCTGTGGCTCAATCGGCTAAGGCGCCAGCCACGTACACCCAAGATGGCGGGTTCAAATCCCCAGCCCAGGCCGCCAAACAACAATGATGGCTGCAACCAAAAAATGGCCGGGCATTGTGGCGGGCGCCTGTGGTCCCAGCTACTTGGGAGGCAGAGGCAGGAGACTCGCTTGAGCCCAGGAGTTGGAGGTTGCTATGAGCTGTGAGGCCTTGGCACTCTACCCAGGGGGATAGCTTGAGGCTCCGTCTCAAAAAAAAAAAAAAAACAATTATAAGATAAAGAATTTCCTTACCGTTATCTTGTTATTTTAGAATGAATCCTGAACTTAAGGAAGTCTACTTTTTAGAGAGTTAAAATAAGCTATTAAGTAGTTGATTTTTTCCCTTTTGAACAAGTTTCACTAACACTTAGGTATCAATTATATTTATTTTACTTTTGTCAGACCCTTATTTCAAGGATTTTTTTTTCTGTCTACTGGTTTTTTTCCCCCTTTAAGTCAGAATCTTTTTAATATTCCCACTGCAGGGGTCAAAATAGTGTGATCACTTGAATGTAAGAAGTTATTAAATGTGAACAGATGAATTGATTTGTTTAAAACAAGTCAGACTCTGGAAACATTGGAATGGTTTCTCAACGGACCTTTGGTTTTCAACAACAAATAGAAGTTGTTAAGAATTCTGTGCCAGTTTTTGCTCTTGTGCACTGGCGTACAGTAAGTGTCTTTGCAACGCACATGCATACCTACCATCAATCACATCAGACATTCACTTGTATGCAGTAATTTATAAGGACTTTTTTATTTTTACTAAAAGGAGTTGGCACATGGTGCCTGTCTATATGTAGATGGACAGCTAAGTCCTAGCTTCTTCCTATACAGAAAGGCTGTGGGCAAAGGCTAAAGGAGCTGTTTAATGAGGAAATTTGTGACAATGTGGGCACAGGCAGTATGGTGTTAGGACCCATAGAAGGAAATGCTGCACTGAGTGTGACAGTGAGTATTATTGCCTAAAGCTTGGCACCTTGGGATCCAGTGGCCAGCCCCCTCAAGTGGCTTCTAAGCAGTGGGCTTTGACAAGGTGCCTCGAAGAAAGAATAAGTCCCCAAAGAGGACTAGAGGTTGAGAGAAGACTCAAGTACAAATACGTGCTGAATGTATCTGACACAGACCAGCAATCATTACAGATGAGATATTTTAATGATGATAGATAATCTCTATGCTTCCCACCCATCTGGGTATCTGATGATCAGTTTCTGTTTGTGCTCTTACAATTATGTACATGGCAACTAAGAACCACTGAGTTGAAAAGAACTAATTTGTACCCACAGTCTGTGAAGGCCTGGGATCAATTAAGTTCTAGACGTATGTCCAAATTGCAGTGAGTCTCCGTATCCTGGTTCTGGCCCAAAACTGAAATCTTAGTGTTGGATTAGTTGGCCTTTGATATCTCTTGTTAGAATTTTTGGACTGAAGAAAGTTCTTTAATTCAAATTTGGATATTAATTTAAGTTTCTAAAAACCTATCAAAAAGAAGACCTATTGGGAATTATCAATCCTGACCTTCAGTGGTGGGAACAGGGTCTAGAATGAAGGAGGAGATCATCCCATTTCTGTCCTGCTCAGACCAACAGAGGGGACTATGTTCTGGACTAGCTGTCACACTCATGAGTACTATTAACACACAGGGCTATATCTGGAACTGGCATGATGCCAATAAGGAAGGCATGCCACAAGAACCATGCCAGGTGGAAGACCTGGGGCCATGTTAATTACTGCCAAGTAGTTTCAGGACTGCCATACTGCGATCTGCTCTTGCTGAGCTCTTGCCCATCATGAAAGACCCAGCTTGAAAGTTTCCACACTTGCTGGTCACACTTCCTCAGTCCCACCCACCCCACTGTTTCTCAAGTTCCTCTCCCTGACTCACCTACACAGATCTGTCCCCAGGGTCCCTCTGGAGCTCTGCTTCCCACTCTCTACAGCACACTCTAGGTCAGCATTTACCAAACTGTGTGATCACAAAACACTTTAACAATTAGGGTATGGAATAAAGTGGGCAGACAGCACAGCATAAGCTGACAAGCCAATTGATCCCTGAGAGAAAGGTCAGAACTCAGTCCACACCTTCTATAAACTTAGAAATGACCTCAGCAAGTTTGATTCTCAGATCTGGTTTCTTTCTAGATTTTACTTTCATTGCAACTCAATATAAAATTTCATTTCTCAGAGGGACAAAACAGCAAAGAGAAAATAAAGCTGTTATTTGTTGTTTCTGTTGTTCTTTTGTTTTAGAAAATAAAGCTTCATCTTCTCTTCGAAGTACTCTTTTTCCTTTTCTGATTTAGGCACCATCTAAGAAATGCAAGACTCAGATTTGTATTAAAAGTTTCATTTTTTAGCCAGAGATCCATAGAGAATAAGTTTATGTGCTATTAATGTTTACTGTCCAATAAGAAATGAATAACATTGAAAATATATGCTGGATTTATCCGACACAGAGCAGCAGTCATTGCAGATGAGATATATTAATGAGGGTAGATAATCTGTGTGCTTCCCGCCCATTCATTCACGCATCCAACGTTCAATTTCTGGCATTCTCAGTATGGCATAAACTCCACACAGGCACATTGCTGTGTAACAAGGACCATGTACAGTGCTTAGGGTTTTCTTTCATACAATGCAGTTTATATCAAAAAGTCAACAGTTATTATGGCTGTAGTACCCTCATTCCACAGACTATAGTTTGAAAGATATTGCCCTAGGATGTTCATATTCATTCACATAATTTCAGTCACCCTTTTCCAAGCCACCAATCAGATATCCTCTGTGAAACTTTTTCTTGCTAATGCTGTTGAACTGCACGCAATTTTGTGTCTTCACAATTCATACAAGTGATCATTATGCCCCTGTGAAAGAAAAGATGGGAAGGAGAGAAGGAACAGGGAAGCTTACTAAATCTTGCAGCATTTCTGTAAATGTAATGTCTGTGATAAAAGGGAACATTCGCAAAATCATCTGGCATAAAACTTCTTGTTCCAATCAAATATAGATGTTATTTAAATTACTGTTAAGAGTCACTAGTAGTAAAACAGGCTTTTAAGTGCTATTTTGTAAGCAGGAAATGTGCTTTTGTTAAAAAAAACAGACTCTGAAACGACAAAAATAGATACTAAGATGTTAAAATAGTTTTTAAAATAAATACTATGATTGCACGTAGTCTAGACATGTTTTTTTGCTACACTTGGAATTTTACAAATTCTCAATTTATTTTCTGATTTTTCTCCATTTTGAGGTTTCATTTTTCCTGCTACCAAAACTTTTAGTCTGTTTAGTGAAGGGAGGTGGGCTCGGGAGGCTGGTGGGATGTTATTAGGCTCCAGGGTGGGTGCCCTGCTGTCAGTGTTGATCACTGCCTGATTATGAGCTTTATGTCTGCTGCTTTGGAGCCTAAATATAACTTAGAGCTGCTCCCTGGTTCACAGAGAGTCTGTGATTTCTACCCAGGGTTTGTTTATTATACATGATCGTGGGTAAGTGATTTTGAAGTAACTACTATCAGTAGTTACTATTGTTACTGTCGTGAGTAACGTCACTTACCTCTTCTTAATGAGGATAGATAACCCTGCTATTAGCGTAGGTTATGCTTGTTTTCAAGGCAACTTATGTTTCTCTCTTTTCTTACTCCCTGCCTTGGCTCTGAAAGTTTCAAAGAAAGTGTGGAGAAGTCTTCCTACTCCGACTGGCTGATTAATAACAGCATTGCCGAGCTGGTTGCTTCCACAGGCCTTCCCGTGAACATCAGCGATGCTTACCAGGATCCGCGCTTTGATGCCGAGGTGAGAGGAGCCCTGTGCTTGCCGTTGTGGGGTTCCATCGTCAAACTTACGTGGTCTGCTTTTTGAAGCAGAAAAGGAACATCAGACAGATTGACAGCAGTCCCTGACTTTGCTGACCAGTCTTTTGTTTCCTTCCCCTGTGGTCTGATTTTTAGAACTGCCTACTGTTGACTGATAGAAAAACTTCCAAGAAGCTACTCTTACTTGTGGCAAAATGGCTGTCCTCAGTCGGATACCGTTTTATAAGTGGGTTCATTTTACATTGAAGTGTGAAATAGTTAATAACTAAAATGTGTATATAACAAAACTATTTCCCAGAAGATGCTAGAACAACTACCATATTTTTACAAATTTCTCCCAAGAAACAGTAAATTGGTTGGTGTTATTGTTTAATGTTAATTATCTACACACAGTATGCTAATAGGCAGAATATATAAAACAATTTGAAAGTATACATTCTAAAGTAGTACAGAATGTCATACAGATAAATTTACATAAACTGATATACAGACATATAAACATATTTAATACATATTCAAAAACTGAAAAGTTTCATGTTTCAGTTGGCCCAGCTGAGCACTGAAAAGCAGCAGGAGCTTTCTGGTGAGGAAGGGTGGGGAGCTGTGTGATGCAGGCCATGCTGGGCAAGCAGGGGAGTTGGGGAGCTGAACTTAGTCTAATGGGGCTGAGCGGCCATAGTCAATGAGCCTGGAGAGGGAAGCAGGGGCCAGACCATCAAGAGACATTGACAGCTGCATTAAGAAGTTAGAATATCACCTAGGCCTGCTAGAATGGCTTTTGTTAAAAAGTCCAAAACAACAGATTTTGGTGTGGATGCAGAGAAAAAGAAATGCTCACACGCTGTTGGTGGGATTGCAAATTACTATAAACTCTACAGAAAAAGGTAGGGCGATTCCTCAAAAAAAACTAAGGTACACCTAGCATTCAATCTAGCAATCTCAATACTGAGTATGTACCCAAAGGATGAGAAGACTTTTCATCAAAAAGATGCCTTCACTCAAATGTTTATTGCATCACAGTTGACAATTGCAAAGATGTGAATCAAGCCAAGTGCCCATCATTTTATAAGTAGATTAACAAAAGTGGTATATGTATGCTACGGGGTACTACTCAGCCATAAAAAAGGATGACTTAAAGCCTCTTGCAGCAATTTGGATGGAACTGGAGACCATTAGCCTAAGTGAAGTATCACAAAATGGGAAAAATAAACACCGCATGTACTGGCTACTAAACTGGAACTAACTGAGGAGCACACATGTGCACAGAGGAATGTATAATTTTCATTGCTGCAAAATATTCCATTGTATGAGGAAGCCTCACTTTGTTTATCTACTGTTGTGTTAATGGACATTTGGATTCAGTATTTTACTATTACATATATAAGTGCAAGGACGTTCTTATACATGTCTCTAAGTGCTCAAGTCTAAGAGTTTTTCTAGAGTCTGTACCTGGAATGACATGTTGGATCATAACTATAAGTCTCTTTACCAAAGAATGAAAAATTAATGTCCAATCATTGTCCTTCTTTTCTTATGAAAAGCAGTACATTTAGTAAACATGATTAACATGTCAAGAATTCTTCTTGGGAATGTAATTGAGTGAGCTCCAATATATCATATCCTTATATCTACAGGCAGATCCTTACCACATCCCTTTCCGATTAGTGATACAGCCATGTTACATTGTCCTCCACATATAGTCCTGTCCATCAAGACAGGTCGCCCTGCTGATTTATAAAAACAAAGAATGTAGACTCTCAAGCAAACAGGCAGCAGTTATTTCTGAAGGATCAGGCATAAAAATGGCATGCCGTGATCTAATAGTTAGAAGCAATGATGTCTGAAGCCAGCAAAGTGTGATAGGTTAAGTAGGGACTATTTCATGAAGTCATTTCTTCCCTTATAATAAAGCATAAACATAGACCATCATTGTTTCCCCACCTTTCACACAAATGCTTTCTATCTGCCATCCAGCTAATACTGGATTTTAAATGCACATCTGAAGATGCCTCGGACCCTAACTTTAACATGTTCTCTTTGAAATTCAAAGTTACCTAATGTTTCCCCTCTCATGCTGAAAGAAAAATTTTGAAAGTCGCTATGTCCTACAAATTGTGTATGTGTGTGCGTGTGAGTGTGCGTGTTATGTATCACACCGGCATAAGCAAAATTGTTTATCTATTTAGGGTTCTTCTGGCCTCAAGTATATTTTGCCTCAGGGACAGTTGGCAACTGTTTGTGTTAATAATGAATGTAACAGACTCAGACAGAGCCCCAGGGCTCTCCCAAGAAAGAGACCAAGAGGCTGGAACCTTCCACCCACACGCCTGATATAAGATGGGGTGGATCATAAAATAAAGACAACAACTTCAGGTACTACTTTTTCATTAGTGCATTAAATATTTTCCTTAAGACAAAAAAATACCATCACATAATGAAATTGCTTCATCCTTTCACCCCACTACTAAAAGTGATTCTAAACTCCTTGTAGAGACAGAGTCCTTTTTAGAATTGTGTTGTCTTTCTGCAAAGGTTTGAGTCCTTTCTTCTTGGGTCTCAAACATGGGTCCGTATTTTTCCCAGTAGTCATAACTCTGTAGTTAGTTGTCAATGATAGAATCTTGGAAGGATTAATTGCTAATTGCTGTCTTCACTGGAAAACTATTTTGTTCTCTGCACTGACTTTCCTCAGTAGTTTGAGGTAGACTAACAAGAATGATAACTTGCAGAGATGTAGCAGGGGGAATGTTTTTCAAAGCATTTCCTACTTTTCCCACAGATTTTCTCAGCCTAAGTCTACACAATGATTATACATTTGCCAGAAATTCAGTTATCCTGAGTACTAGTATCCTAAATTTCTCAGTGGCTCAGTGGACAATTCTAGCCACCTGAGTTTTCTCTACTGAGCCTCAAGAAGGACCCTCATTCGTCAGAATATGTCACACCATGGGACAGACTGCCCCAGAATAGGTTGGCCCTATGTTGGAATTTTATGCTATAGATACATCACATTTCCACTAATAAAATGTTAGAGATTCCTTTAACTTATGGGCGAGGAAATTGAAACTTGGAGCGCTAAAGTGGTTTGCCAAAGGCCATAGCTTCCGCAAGGCAGGGCACAGTCTCTGCACCTTCCAGTTCCTAATTCAATGTTCTTTCCCTGAGCGGCCTCTTGGTGGGACCATCAGCTGCTGAGGGGCTACCTGGCAACACTCACTACTACCTTGTCTCCTCTCTCCACACAGGCACGTGAAGTTAGGGCTGGAGTATCTACCTTTTGGTCCTGTCTGCTTTGCTCACAAGCTGGGCATACTACTTAATAGTCCTATATAAATACTTCATAAACCATGCAGGGGTGATTACTAGTTCCTCCCTTACGGGAGCCAGCAGGAGGTAGATCTGGCTTTCCACAAGAGTGGCCAGGCATTCAGGGACTAGGTCACCTAGGCACATTGGAGATGATCACATTTCAGGGGACGTACAGCCCAAGCCCAAGTCACCCACCAATTCCTGAAACCTATCGCTAAAAGCTGATTGCATTTGTATATTTCAAACATAACCCTGGTGCCTACATTTCAAATTCTTGTATCAGTTAAGACAACAGATAAACTCCAAAATCTCTGTGGCTTAATATAATTGTTTAGTTTGTGCTTGAGTTAAGCCCAAATAGGTATTCCTGGTTGGTGTCTGAAGGTCAGGGAGGTGCTCTCATTTCATGAATGAAGTTGCTCAGCTGGATCTTATGAATGACTTGGCCAGCAAACCATCTTGTGGATTCTTCAGATCACAAACTGCTGATGCTGACCCAATACTTTCACTTGTGTGCATTTGGAAGTTTCTTCTCCAATTTGGAATAACATGCAAAGCTTCCTAGTTTAGGAATTCATGCAACAGTGACTATTTTCTGTTAATAAGAAATAATTCACTCTATCAAGCTTTGCTTTAAGTGCTTTAGTTAAAGTAGGTCAGTAAACTAGATTTCTAATTTCTGTGTCTTTCCTACCTTGTAATAACTTCTTAGAAGTCCTCGGAAGCTCTGGCCTAAGATACACAGCAAGAGAATTGTCCTTATTTTGAAATCTCAGTTTTGGTACTGTTGGGCTTCCTTTTGAGAGAGGCTAGAAAGAGATGCCTTTATTGTGATGTACACCCCATCCCAGACGCTGTCAGATACCTGCGGAGAGGCCATGGGGCAAGTAATCATAGTTGTTCCCCTGCTGAGTGTTCTGTTTGTGATTGTCTTAAATATTTAATGGAGTCTCCTCCTTGTGGTGAGCAGAGCAGATAAGCCATGGTGAGGACTTGCCTCCTGAAAGCCTGTTTGGGTTGACTTTCAAAAGTGATACCTGCTGAGCTTGATATGTGCAGGGTTTGAGGCCAAACTTGTTGGTTATGAGTGGAAAATTACGACGGAGTGGTTATATAAGATAGTCACAGAGCCAGAACCAAGTTTCTGAGCTTTAAATTCTGCAACCTTAACAAAAATCACTGTTTATTCTATTACATTTCATGATCCTTGAAAAATGTGTAAGACATTGAAGCCCATGATCTGGTCTTTAAAAAAATAAGGATTTAAGACAGAAAAGACCTACTAATATTACTGATCATATTTACTTATAGTCACACAAAAAACACTTACAGTCATGGGTTGTTATAGTAATTGGTTTTGTGGGGTTTGCAGCCATTTGCTCCTTGGAAGGAGGTATCCATGCGTGGTTCTGAAGATATTGACAGGAATACCATGTGTATTAACTGTCTTGCTGCTTAACATATCACCACAAACTCAGCAGCTTAAGAAAACACCAATATAATATCTCATAGTTTCTGTGGGTCAGAGGCCTGGGCATGGCATGGCAGGGTTCTCTACTCAAGGTCTCATAATGCTGAAGTCAAGGTGTTGGCCAGAGAAGATTCTCGTTTGGATCTTGGTATTCTTTTCAAAACTCATTCAGGTTGTTGGCAGAAGAAAGTTCCTTCCAGTTGTAAAATGAGGCACCCTTTTTCTTACTGGCTGCAGGTCTCTCTCACCCTCAGATTCTGGCTGATGGTCACTTCCTTCTCCAGGGGAGAACCTCACTCCAGTTGGCTGTGACATAAACTTACAATTGTTGGTAAAACCCAAACTCACAATTCTTGCAGGGATGTACAATGCTTCATCTGGCACCCTTCTGTCTACCCTCAGCCCTCCCTCCCTCGTCTTATGCCAGTCACACTGCTCTCCCATTTTTGGAACATCCCCTCATCTCAGGGCCTTTGTACTAGCTACTTCCTCAGCTGAAATACTCTTCCCCCAATATCACATAGGTCACATCTTTAAGGCCATCATTCAGATGTTACCTGGCAGTGAGCCCCAGCACCCTTGGTATTCTTTACCTCTCTAATGCTGCTCTTCCCCCATCCCATCAACCTAATACCTTCTACCATATGATTTATGCATTCTTTTGTATTACTTACCATCTGTCTTCTATTGCTAAAATAGAAACCCCATGAAGGTAAAAGCTTTGTTGGTTTTGTTCATTGATATATCCCAAAGGCCAAGAACAATGTTTAGTACATAACAGGCATTATTGTTGAATATTGTTAAATATATTCTCCATCTATTATTCATGAATACATTATATATTGTCAAATATATCATGTACACTAGAGCTTTTTTTTGCTTTCAATTTTTCATGTATTCATATTTTTATAATCATGCAAAATTATAAACATACTTAAAAATGTTTCTAGCTTATGAGAAATTATATTTGACCAGGTTATTGTGCACCCTCTGACAATTGTAAACAGTTATTCAAAACCAGGAATGAGATAATTCAACATCTAAGTAAAATCAAGTTGCCTTGCTGTATCTTGGGGGAATTCAGATGGGTTATTTCCTATCACCTTTGCCGGTACAGAGTGTTCCTTACACTTTATTTCAACTAGGAGTTTGGTCTGAGATTGTTCCAAGTGCGCATACATAAACTGCATTTGCAGGTGACCTCCCATTTTATCAGGGGATTCCTTGGAAGGCACGCTCTATTGACAAATACCTTCACCGTGAAACAATTAGTTTCTGGTCCTGCTTTTGGTTGGTATTGTGCTTCTGTGATTCAACTCCCTGTGGTGAGTTGCACTCCAGTACATTATCTGTGGAGCTTTCTGCCCTTCTTTTCATACTAAATTCAAAGGGCACATTTTAAAAACTACACTAAAGCAAAACAAGCCATTATTTCGTCAATCTAAGGTATTATATTCCATTGTTCAATTTAGTATTTCCTTCCATTTGTGTAGTGGTGGAGAGAATTTTCAGAGCCATCACAGCAGGATTGTTTCTGCCTGCAGTAGGAATGAACAATTGGACCCAGTGCTTACATAGGAAAGGTTTGTTCGGCAAAGGGAATGCCAGGAAATAACTAAAAAGTAAGGCAGGCCTCTGCATGGGTGGATCAGGGTGGTCCACATATTCGTTGCAAATTCAGGAGAGGTGGGAAGCCCACCAGTACCGAGGTCTCCTCTGCTGTGTGTAGCCAATGCCCAGAGTGGCCTATAAGCCAAAGTCTGGTTCTTTACTCCCCACTGCTCTCCCATGTAAAGTTCCTTTATGGATTTTTATAAAGCCTGTTTTAGACAACTCAACAGTACTTAGCCTTGTCATGTAGCACTCAAGGATAATGGGGCACCAGGCTCTGAGTCCCTGATCCAGAACATTAAAGCCCATTTTGCCTGCTGGGTCTTCAGGGTGGAGCACTCTGCAGCCTCACTCAGTCGATGGCAGGCCGGTCACTTTCTATTCTCTTCAATACCTTCTGGTCTATCAGTTCTATTCCGTGACAAAGAGAAAGGTGCAAAATTGAAACCATTAAAAGATAAAGCTCTGTGAATCTGCCAAAGTTCATTTACTACTGGTCATCTTCTCTTAGTTGCTTATCCCGAGTGCAAATCAGTTTGAGAGCCTTTCCTGAGAGCAGCGTCTGGTAGGGAAGATTAGACAGTGGACACAGAACTACAGATGACCAGGAAGGGCAGGGAAGCTTAGAAGGGGGGATTGCTGAGACTTGAAATTTAGTGGGGCAGCTGTAGGTGGTGAAAATGAATCTGAGCCCCATGGTTTGCTGCATATGGAGATAGGGCCTCAGTTCTAAGCACAAAGGTCAGGTATTTTTTGCCTGGAATTTAAGGGCTTATTTAAAGGCTGTGTTCTAGAAGCCATTAGGATTGATTCCATGTGTAGGTAAGGCCAGTGAAAATATATTTACTCTTGATGGTTTTTACAGGCAAATGAAGAAACTGACTTGGAACACTGGCTGTCTCAGTTTGCCCTTGTAGTGGAATTTATCACCAGTGGATTAGCCTTTGGGGGATAAATTATTGCTGTAGATTGTTATTTAAGTTGTAAATATCTTCCTAGAGAAAGGAAACACCTTAACTAACACTATTACATTATTATCAATTTATTAACATTTTTGACTGCCTTTGAGAGGCTAGAAAACGTGACAAGAATGTTATAAGGGCTCCTAGAGCTACACCATCTTTTTTTTTGCAGTTTTTGGCCAGGCCTGGGTTTGAACCCACCACTTCCAGTATATGGGGCTGGCGCCCTACTCCTTCGAGCCACAGGCACGGTCCTAGAGCTACACCATCTTTAATAAGCTCCTGTGGGCAGAAACCAGGTGAAATTTTCAAGGAGATACATCTTTAATTGGAAGGAACGAGGCACTGCCAGATAATATATCATTTTCACTGTCACCTCCTAGAAAGGCTGCTTTGCCTTATGTGGTCTAACTTTTGAGACCCTTATGGTGTAAATTTTTTTTTGAGCTTTTTATTATTTTTATTAAATTATAAACACATAGGTCATGTATACATTAATGCATCTATGGCATACAGTGTGCTGATTTCATATAGAATTAGGACCGCTTATATCACACTAGTTAATATATGCCTCATCTTGCTTACTTAATTATTGTGTTAAGACATTTATACTCTGTTCTAAT